>CACVCL010034001.1:0-129939 GCA_902729485.2 Mus minutoides
CTGGAAATCAGTCTGGCAGTTCCTCAGAAAATTGGACATAGTACTACCGGAAGATCCAGCAATACCTCTACTTGGCATATATCCAGAAGAGTTTCCATCTGGTTATAAGGACACATGTTCCACTATGTTCATAGCAGCCTTATTCATAATAGCCAGAAGCTGGAAAGAACCCAGATGTCCCTCAACAGAGGAATGGATATAAAAAATTTGGTACATTTACACAGTGGAGTACTACTCAGCTATTAGAAACAATGAATATATGAAATTCCTAGGCAAGTGGATGGATCTGGAGGGTGTCATCCTGAGTGAGGTAACCCAATCACAAAAGAACTCACATAACATATACTCACTGATATGTGGATACTAGCCCAGAAGCCTAGACTACCCAAGATACAATTTACTAAACACATGAATCTCAAGGAGAATGAAGTTCAAAATGTGGTCTTTTTGCCCCTTCCTAGAATTAAGAACAAAGCACACATTGAAGGAGTTACAGAGATCATGTGTGAAGCTGAATCAAAAGGATGGACTAACCAGTGACTGCAGCTGCCAGGGATCCTTCCCATAATCAGCCACCAAAATAAACACTATAGCATATGCCAGCAAGATAATGCTGAAAGGGACCTGATATAGCTGTCTCATGGGATTCTATACCAGTGCCTGGCAAACATGGAAGTGGTTGCTCACAGTCAGCTATTAGATGGAACACAGGACTCCCAAGGAAGGAGCTAGAGAAAGTACCCAAGGAGCGGAAGGGGTCTTCAACCCTCTAGGTGGAAGAATAACATGAACTAACTAGTTCCCCCTGCGCTCATGTCTCTAGCTGCACATATGGAAGAAGATGGCCTAGTTGGCCATCATTGGGAGGAGAGGCCCCTTGGTCATACAGACTTTATATGCCCCAGTACAGGGGAATGCCTGGGCCATTATGTGGGAGGGGGTGGGTAGGGGAGCAGGGAGGGGATCGGGGAGGGTAAGGGGAAATTTCTGGATAACATTTGAAATGTAAATGAAGAAAATATCTAATAAAGAGAAAAAAAAGAAAGGTGGAAATGACATCATATTATAATATCAACAATAAAAGAAAAGGTTCACATAGGAAGATTGGTTCTTTTTATTTTAAAAACCTTATTTGCCTCATTTGACTCTTAGAGTACAATTCAAACTATTCTGTAGGAAAGTTTTCTGGACAGGTTTCTATTCTCCCTTTAATAGCATCACTGTTTGAACTCCAACCGTATTTTTGTGCTTCTTCTTTCAAAACATTTTTTATCATTTCCAACAAGAGTGGAATACTCCTTCTCTGTCTTTTACCACAGCTACTCCCACTCTGACTTCAGAGCTCATCACACTCTTGTAATTACATGCAATGTGTCTGGCTCAGTGCACTGAGTTTATAACATGAATTTAATCAACATTTGTTTGTCAAATAAATCACTGGCGAATGAATTTGTCTTCCAAGATTAAAGTCAGTACTGACTGGTATCCTTGCCCTGAGGGGTATAAAGTTTTGCTTCAATACATTGTACTGCCTATCTTTCTTCACTTGACTGAGCCAGTTAAGGAGGAATATCATGATTTATTCATGTCTGGGTTTTATGGATAAAATATAGAGACTAAATCACACATGCATACAATCATTCATACATACAGAATCCCCTTATTAGTATAGCCAGTTTAGGCATTTGATGAATAGTTCTTGAATTACATGAAATTATCTTTCATATGTGCAATCTCCAACTCCAAGGAGTCATTGTTAGGAAAATAATTCTCCATAATTCAACCTTCAAAGATGCCTCTATATTCTCATGAAATGAAATTGTTGAGAAAATCATACATATATGAAATCCAGACTCATAGTTTCCATTTTTTATAGTTTTTATTGGTATACATGCTTGTCCAGTTGAGCCCAGTGCAGACAAAGGCTCCTGTTTGGCTTTGCAGGAGGCTGGCTGAGGCTCAAATTATACCACTCCCTAAATTCACACATATAGACAAATCAGTTAATTGTATCCAGTGGCTTTACCTTCCAACTAATTGTGAATTTGGAAGATATTTTAGGGCTTCTTGACATTTTTATTATTGAGGTTTGGGCTATTTAATTCTGTGCTCATCTTCTTTCTTAAGTGTTAGAGGATGTTTAGCATCTACTAAAGAATATTAGAACACACATGCCAGATGTGATGGCTAACAATGTTTTCAGACATTTCTAGATATTCCCTAAAGAACAAATAGAGAGCTCTCCTACATAACTGAAAACCAATATTATCATGAAATAAATGTCACATTCCCAGACTAGGGAAGATGATGTAGCTTTCATTTCCCAACAAGTCACATCAAATCTCATAGTCACATCTACTAGAAACAATATTTATGCGTACTACCAACCTCTCAGTCAACATTTTATCTGAGGTTTGTCCTGATGTATTACTGTTTTCCTAGATGGCTATACACAGCAACTTTACTTAGGAAAACCTAATTGCTAAGACCGATTATCTGAATTTTTGAGTGGTAACATTGGTACTCTAGTAGTTGTTTGTGAATTAAAAAATAAAAAATAAAATAAACAAAACAACAACGACAACAACAAAACCCCCACATATTTCCTTTTCTTAGAGAGGATAGAGAAAGCAAAGAAACCACCAGGTGAAAGAAACTGGAGTCTGTGGGTGTCATGGCAATGTGAATTGAGGGACAATCGATTTTCCTAGATTCTTAGTGGTACATTCTGTGCACGGAGCGCTGGCTGACGTCAATCGGATTAAGTGGCCTCAACGGGAGAACTGCATGCAAGATGAGTACAACACAGGCCCAAGGATTTGCCACTGCCTCCAAAGGAAGCTTTTTGCTTCACAGTGAGGAGTGTCTATGAATCCAAAATGAGAGGAGTCATGTTCTTCCTTAAGAGAAAGCTCTGCTGGCTTGAATAATCATTGCAAATGTGGGTAAAATCTGAAAACATTTAACCTTTATGTACAGTACTTGTTCAGAGTCATCTCTTCAGAAAAACTACACAGTTTGCTTTTAAACCCAGAGAGTATATATGTTCTTCTAGCACCATATTATTAAAAGCTGAGAGAGCTTCAACATTTTATCATCTTAAGACATGAATTCAGGAAAAATAAATGACCAAAAACTTTTGCATAGATGTTTTACATCTCTGAAATTAAAGACTGAAATGACTTTACCTCTTCAAAGTACTTAGAACAGTTTATTCTTAATAAATTCTATGTAAATATTAATATTTTTATGATGAGTTCTGCAATTGCTGATAGTGCTTTCATTTCATACTAATTATAATTATTTAAGGGTCATGGGAGAAAAGATTTCTTTTAACTCCTATGATGGACATAAGACCTGTCTCTTATGAATCCAAAGTACTGTTTTCTATTTGAGACTTACCCAAATCTAATAAAATTGTCCGCTTAGATGTTTCGCCTGTTTTGAAAGGATATCTTTAGTTGCCAGCCTTATTTGTATTTTGAAATGTCCACACATGCATATTGCTTGCTTTGTGTATACTGATTTAGGGTTGTCCAGAGCTCTGGTTTCAAGGAATGGCCTGGGAATCTGCATAGACTAACCAAAGAATTGCTGACTTTTGATAGAAACATAAGATTTTTGTTACTAGCACCTGACTTGGGCTTTCTACAGTTCTCTATTCAGCCATTAGCTCCATGGACTAGAACAAGTTTAAAACTGATGAGTCATAGTTGTCAGTCTTCACATGTCAGTGTATTTTGTAGTCATCACTCTGTATAGTTTCAATCCCAGTTTTCAAAGCATTGACTTAGAGAAATTTGAAATCATCTTGTGTTGGAAGGTATACTAACTGGCACAGGCAAAGGTACATGCCTGCTATTTTGTGAAAGAAAGTGAATGTATGATTTTTAGAAATACATAAAATTAAAGAAACCTCTTAGGTATTCTTATCTCAAGTTAGAATGGGGGGGATGCTTTTCTTCTCCATAATTTTGAATCTTAACCTTCTTTTTATATCTCATGATCCAACCAGCCTCAGTTAACCTGTACTGTCTTTCAGACCATACTGCCTTCCAGAACACTAACTAGTTAGTATTATACACTGAACCCCACAGTGTATTGTTCTTCTCTGCCAATGTCAATAGGTTCATTTTTTCCTACATGTAGCCCATACATATGCTTGCACATTAGTACAGTATGTAGGTGTGTGTGAAATGCAAGTTTTTTTTTTTGTTTTGTTTTTAGAATTTTGCTGATAGCCACATTGTATACACTATTTAATAGGCACTTCCTTCTATTCTGCTTTTGATGATGGTTCTCAATAAAAGTAATTTTATGAGCATCATTACATCATGACCTACTATTTGAAAAAAAGAATGTTTCCCTGGGGCTGTGACAATTTTGATTTTGCTACTGAAATGGACTTTTGAAGGAATGTCAAAATTCTCTTCCACTGTCAGGTCTTGAAGTCAGTGATCCAGCAAAGCATGCAATTGGAAAAATTCTGTTGCAGAGAGTAATATTAAAGAATGTCTGATGCTTATGAAGTCCCATGGATTAAAAGTATATCTTTGATAAACTGAAATTAAAAGTTTTATTGTATTTTTGGATGAGTAACCTTAAGTCTCATATTATAATTTTGACATAGGTATTATTTGTCATGTTTTATTGACAAAAGTAGCCATGTAAGTCATATTGAGAAATTTAGTATCTTCAGTTTTATATGAGAAAATACAAATGTGGCCCAAAAATTTATCTCTCCAAAATATTAACTGCATTCACTTTATGTATTAGAGTATTTTATTTGTTGTTATTTCCATTATTTATGCATTTATGTATTTTATCATTTATACATTATACATTTTAATGAAAATATAATTTTATCATTTCTCCCATTTCTTTTCTATTGCCAGCCCTTCTTATATCTTCTCCCTACAGGCCTTCCCATGTCATACTGCTCTCAGATAATGGTATCTTTTATATATATATATATATATATATATATATATATATATATATATATATATTTGTATATACTATATTCATGTATAATAAAATATATGTGCATGCTATGTCTGTCTGTATATAATAATATATGTATTTATGTATGTATGTATGCATGTATATGTGTATGTACAAATATACAAATACAATTTGCCCAGCCAATTTTTGTTTTTATGTGTGTATATAAATTTAGTGTAGACTACTTTGTAGGAACTCTTTGCTGAGAGAGGCTAACTTTCTCTACCTCAAGTGACTATTTGCCCATAGTTTTTTGTCTAGAGGTTTTGAGATGGTCCCTTTCACATCAGCATGTCTACTGATATTGTCATTGTTCAGATCTTGTTTATGCAGACATTTCTAGTACAGGCTATCTCACAATAGACTTACTTGTATTCTGGATCTAAGAGTCTTTATTTCCTTTTTTCTGTAAAGTTTTCTGAGCTGTAAATGCAGGTGAACTACAGATGTATCCATTGGGTGTGGGCTTCTCATGACTTATTGAATTCATGTCTTAAGATGATAAAATGTTGAAGCTCTTACTGTTTTGGATTGTCTGATATCTTCTTGCATTTATTTCTTTAGTATTTGAATTTCTAGGAGTATTTGGAACAGGTGACTGATAAAGTGTTTTAAGGTATAGACACAGACAGAAATTCATGAAAGACTCCAATAGTAATGAACATATTCTGCTAACTGGACAAGTAAAGTTACAATAACTAAAATCTCTGTAAAGCAGAGGAAATAATTATCAAAGTGAAGAAACAGTTTGCAGAATAGAAGAAAAGGAAATTGTTGCCAATTATGCATCAGACAAGAAATTCCTATTTAAATAATATAGTACATATTCTAGAATATATAAAGAATTACTATCTATCTAGACTATATAAAGTAATTTTCAAATAAACAAACCATCCAATCAATAAATGACTTTATTAAATGACAATCTCAACAATGACAACAACAAAAAAATATAAATGGTTAAGAAATATTTGAAGGATCATTCTACTCTGGATAAAAGAAATTGGAAACTGCATAGAGTTCTTATTAGAATGATACCTAAGAATATCAACTATGAAGCAAACAAATTCCTGTTAAAGATGCAATGATGACAAAACCTGTACACAGCTTATGGGAATATAAACCAATGACCCTACTTTGATGTTAATGTGCAGTTTAACTAAAAGTAATTAAAAATCTACCAAATTACACATTTATATCACTCAGAAATAGATATAAAGGACTGTAATTCATCATCATGGTACCAGAGAACTGTGTTTATTGCTGTATCATACACAATAGATAAGAAACAGACCCAGGCTAGATTCCACCAACAAATGAATAGCTATGGAAAGTTTGGCAATATAAGAAAAAATATTTAATCATAAATAAAAATAAAATAAAAATACTTTCAAGAAATGAGTCAGTCTGAAGATCATTGAACTACGTAATATAAGCCACATTCAGAAATTTATATTAGTTTTAAACATACGTGTACATCTACCCACTTCCATTCTAGGCCAAATATGTAGAAGTCATATAAGTAAGAGGTGGAGTGAGAGAAGAGGAAGAGTATTTCAAGAATGGGAAGAGAGGAGGTCTATTTACAAAAAGGAGCACCATCCAAGAAGGAGAAAGAGCATAGCAGAGAGAAATGTGGGCAAGAAAGAGAAAAATTATCCTAAGTACAAAGTTATATGTGCACATCAATTTGAAAATGCCGTATTGAAAGTCATCAGTCAGAATCCTAACTCAAAAACGATGAAGAAGTTACTGTATATATATGTAGAATAACTATTGGAAATATTCATGTTCGTTTTTCTTTTGTTCCTATTGTTTATTAATAACCTCATGTGCTAAATAACATAGCTCTCAAATTTTTGCTAAATCCTTCTCTTCTACTCTTAGGATAAAATAGACCAATTAACAGTAAAGTGATACATATTTACATATTTTATAGCATTATTGAATTGTGGCTCTGCTATCCATAAGAGTACAATCAAATTCTTAGTTTGTATACTGATATCACTAATTTCAGTCAAAGGTTTAGGTTGCAATATTTATTTTTATGCTTGTATATGTGTGCACTCATTCATGAGTGTAGGTACCCTAAAAGGCAAAAGATGATATCCCATTCCTTGGAGATGGATTTAAAAGAAAGTATGAACCACTCAGTGTGGGTTCTGGGAAAGAGAGTTCAGTACTCTGAAACAGCAGCCAGTCTTGTAACCACTGAGCTATCTCTCTGGCCCCTTTAAATAATTATTAATAGTTGTCTCTCTATATAACAGATATGTTCTAAAATTCATTATTTTTCATCTGTTCACCTATTCTACTGAGTCATTTACTTGGTTAGTAGCCAGCCCATCCTCAGAAAATTCTGAACAAGCAATAGAGCAGGAAAAGAGACCATAAACACTATTTTGTGAGTTTCCAAATCATCCACCTAGCTAAATAATGTAATAAGCATTCAAGTTGTGAAATATGGTATATAATAATAGCTTCACAGTGTGACTGGTATCCTATGGTGTGGGTCCTGCAACTTTATTCTAGAACAGAGAATGATTTGCCTTGAAGCTGTGGATTCCTTTGAATGAAGATGAGTCAGACAGTCTTTTGGGACAGGAGCAAAGGATATATATTACTGCATTTCCTGTGAATATTTTCTTCCACAGAAACAGCCTTTGTTCTCCAATAATTATTTTAAGATACTTTGCAAGATGACAACATATTTTGGCATCTTCACTTTTAAAATTTTGTTTAACTCAAAGTGTAGAGATATCCTAGCCACATCTTATGGCTCCTACAGGAAGAACTCAGAACGTTCTTCTGAAGCTGGAAGCAAGCTTATGGGATCTAAATTAACACATCTGCAGATCCTTTCAACAAATGAGCATTCATATGTATTTCTTGTTGCCAGGGCCTGTCTTATGTAATTCAAAAGTATCAGTAAGTTAACAAACAAACAAAAAAAAAATCTTAGAAAAAATGTACTTTAAATGAGGTAATAAAAGTAATCCTAAAGGGTTTTAAAAGAGTTGGTGGTGCTTGGACTTTGTAGAATCTTTCAGGGATCAGAGGAAAATTCAGAGGTGAGGTCTGGTTGAACATTTGAATCAGTAAGGGGCTGGGCTTATGGAAACTGGGTGACCAAGGGGAGAGAGTATCTGTAGCTAGGCTGCAGAAATAAAGAAGCAGTGGAAGACAGCTTGGCCATGTATAGTTGCCATTATTTTGGATATAGCACATGAGAAATGGAAATCTATGGACTGATTTTACTTGTAGGTGATATTATTCAACTTTATAAATCATACTATGGCTTTGTGAATTAAGCCTAGACTGTATAAATATAGATTTGAAATCTATTGCAGCAACCAGGAGAGAAATGAGAGGAAGTTGGAATAAGATACTCAAACTGATGATGGTAATACCATCTCTTTATTTTAAAAATAGAATTGTGTGTGTGTGTGTGCATGTGTGTGTGTGTATGTGTGTGTGCTTATGTAAATACATGTAGAGAATATAGTACAGTTTAAATTGTTACTCATGCATGTGTGTCTTGGATTTTGACATAAAGTTTGTCAGTGGCCTAATGCTCAGTAATTAGACTAGGCTGGTGGCTAGCAAGTCTGGGATATACTCCTGTCTCAGCTTTGCAAGAGAATAGGAACATGTATAACCATGCATTTTACATGAGTGCTAACTGATTCATATCCTCATACTTACAAGTGCTTTACTGGTCTCCGCTACCCTAAGAAACATTATTTCTTAAAAGGATATAAAATGTGAGAAAAGAAAGAAAGGTTAGATAGTTTCAATACATTTTTGTTTATATTATTAACAAACTGGAAGAATATTATTGCTATCTAGAGATGAGGCAAAAATGGCTAAGTAAACAAGGATTAGAGGATTTTAACAAAGTTTGTTAATATTAAATTATATTTTGAACATTAAATGATAAAGGCATGTTGAAAACAAATATGCCAATCAATAATTCACATTCTACTTTGTTTTATCATCTGCACAACTGTAATATATACAGTCTAAAATTATAGAAGGTACTAGCTCATTCTTTTTGATACCATTGGTTACAGGTGTATTATTCTTCAAAATCAGGATTTTTCTTAGTTCCTTATTTTGTACCCTACACTTTTTCTGCATGTTATTCCATATGTACTTCTTCCTTTTCCAGTGGTCTAGAACTGACGTTACTAAACTGGCATAATATATTGTCACTTGAAGTAATTTTTTAAACTTACAAGACTATTCTGCGGTGTAAATATTTTTACTTTGAAATTGTGTTTTATTAATTCATGAGACAAATTTGTGTCTGTTACATTTTTATCTCTGAACACTAATTTTTTTCATTATCTTTTAATGTATAGATGCTTCTGCTTAGCATATTGATGTAATCTCAAGGTGCAAGGTTAGTCTTCAAATGTATCTAATGTAACATACTTTAAAAATATTTTTGCTTTATAGCTTCAGTATTTAGCAGGTAGTTTAATTATACTAAGACATATATATTAGAATCCTTTTCTCATTATTTATTGATGCACTCAAATATCTGTTACTATTTATAAAGGTTCAAACTATGCACATGTCAAAATCAATAAGATCTCATCTATAAGATTAATTTGTGGATATACACACATACATATATGCACACACACACACACACACACACAAACACACACACACACACACACACACACACACACACACACACACAAGACAAAGTTCCTTCCTTTCTTAATGGCATTTATTTCCTATGGCATTCATTGACACAGGTATCTTCAAGTAATTCTGATTCCTCTTCATTCCACCCAGTCTATATTTCTAGAGTGATTTTTGTTTGTATTAGTATATGCTGAATCTCTCACCTTGTTTCAGTTTCCATCTACAACTTTCCTGATCTTTGAATCCAGTTATATTTCAGATATTTTCATGCTTGTTTTTCATGAAGTTTCTATTGTGATTTAAATATCTGTGTAGGTGATATACATATGCTGTGTTTGTTTGGTTTTTCAAATAGCTTTTAAAATTCATTACCCTGAATTGGTCATTGGAGACTTCTATTGTCTCAGGTAGAATGAAACAGAGACCAAAAATCAAAATCTTTTATGCTCAACATTCAAAACACTTCCTGTTTTCAAAAAGAAGAAAAGTATGAGGGATACTTAATACATCCATTTTTGTTGTTTTAACAAACTATCAATCCTCCTTGAACTGAAAAAGATTTTTAGAAAAGAGTGGAAATGTAGCATTTCTCTGTTGTATTTGACTGTTTAAATAACTTGTGGAAGATGAAATTTCCAGGTGTGTCACAGTGTGAAGTACATTGCTAAAGTGTGGCCATGTGGACAGACATGTGTATTCAAACAGCCATATGAAACTGATAGATTTCTAAGAGCAAATTTATTCTTCCTTCATATGACCCAGTTTTATATTTTCTATTTGTCTTTAAAAACCCACTTCTTGACACAGTAAATTGTTTTCATTGTTTATTCAGTAATGGGTCACTGAGACCTGTAGCTTGGAAAGAAGTGGTGGACAACAAGACATAGACATATGTCGAGTAGATTAATTTTAATCCAAAATTCAAGGCAGTTACTTATCATTTGAATCACCTGAATCATTAGTCTATCCTTTAAGAGTTGTTGACTAGCACAAAAAGAACCTTGATCAGGGTTCATGCTCCTCAGAATTCCTAATGAGTTTTTAGTTCTTAAAATGCATTAGCATATTGTGCAGTTGGATTAAGGGATGTTAGAAATCTTTCTTGAAATAAATAGTACTCAGAAGTTGAGATGGCTTCAAGTACTATGGAGGGATAGATAGATAGATAGATAGATAGATAGATAGATAGATAGATATGCAGATACAGATACAAATATAGATATATTTCTTGAGCATATAAACTTTCTTTTTAAAAAAATTATTGGTTATTGTATGTATTTATATTTCAAATGTTTTTTCACTTCCTGGTATCCCCTTTACAAATCCCCTACCCCATACCTGCTCACTCCTGCTTCTTTGAGGGTGCTTCCCCACCCACCCTCCTCCTGCCTCACTGCTCTAGCATTCTCCTCTACTGGGGTTTTGAATCTTCATAGGACCATGGACCAACCTCTGCTACATGTGCAGCTGGAGCCATGGGTCTCTCCATGTGTACTCTTTGGTTGGTGATTTAGCCCCTGGGAGCTCGGGGTGTGTGTGTGGGGGGGTCTAGTTAGTTGCTTTGTTGTTGTTCCTATGGGGTTGCAAAACTCTTCAGCTCCTTCAGTCCTTCCCCTAACTCCTCTATTGGGGTCCTCATGGTCAGTCCAATGCTTGGCTACAAGCATCCCCAGGTGTATTGATAAGGACCTGGCAGAACCTCTCAGGAGACAGCTCCTGTCAGCAAGCACTTCTTGGCATCAGCAATACAGCAAACAAACTTTCAAATTTAGTTATCCCAGGAATTAAAATTTGGTATAGTGCATGAGGTAAAATAATTCATTCTCCACAGATTTATTACTTTTGTTACCCTTGATACAAAATTACCTTGCCTGTTCTAACCAAATGCATACTAGAACTTGTCAGAATCAATTTGAAATTTGCCTTGTACAAAATCTTCCATTCATAGAGTGCTTTTCAAGGTAAAAATCAGAACAGATATATTATTGACTTTGGATCTATTTGAGAAGAAATGTTAATAGCTAAGTTGGATTTTATTCTAGACAAGATCATTTATGCAGGCACACCCTGAAAATTGAATGATGACTTTACCTTTGTAAACGTGAAATATATGTTAATAGACTTTGATAAATTCTTGAAGGAATCTACTCAAAGTTTTTTTATTTCATGGTACAAATGAAATTCTATTTCTTTGAAATGTAAGTTATACTTCAAAGATCATTCTCTAGTTCCTTATTATTATTGCCACCTTAGACAGATATGTATCATCTGTAAGGAAAGCTAGGAGTACCTGAAGAAGGGAGTCATGTCAATCACATTATTTCATTATTCTAGAATATATAAAAATGATTCATAATACAAGCATCTCAAAGCAATTTCAAGAAAGTTATTTCAAAGATAATTTTAGGTATAGAGAAATAGACATCCCCCTCCCCCATAACTCCCAAGGACTAAACCACCAACCAAAAAGAGACCCATGGCCCCAGCTGCATATGTAGCAGAAGATGACCTTATCTTGCATCAGTGGGAGGTGAAATCCTTCCCCTGATGAAGGCTTGATGCCCAAAGTAGGGTAGTTCTAGGGCAGTGAGGCAGGAGTGGGTGGGTGGGAGAGCAGAATGAGATAGGGGATTTGCAAAGGGAAAACTGGGAAGGGTGATAAAATTTGGAGTTTAATTAAATAAAATAACCAATAAAAACAAAGAAAAAGTTTGAATTTTTTAAAAAGAAAAATAGACATTTTTGAAGTACCATTATCATACTATTTATAATGAATAGATAAGCATCATTTTATTTATTTTTAATAAAATGTCAACAGTGAATATATCAATATTATTTTTCAAATTAATGCTTGATTAACAGATTTCTTTTTATTTATTCTTAATAGAGTATATAGAATACTAAATAAGTACAATATTACTATAGACAAACAGAAATTGATTCTTTCCTATTGTTGCCATCATTGTTTTTAGAGTTGAAAGTTCATTTATCTTTAGTGATGTCATGTTTCATTAAAAATTAAGTTCAACACTAGTTTGCATTATATGTAATTATTTGATGGAAAAAATATATGTGAAGTAAATTTGATAGAATTTTATATTAGCTGTGTCTCCCACATCCTAAATCTAGATAATGGTCACCTTGTGCTTTTAGTGTGATTAAACTGTAGGTGGCAAGAGTCTTAAAATGTTCCATTTGCTGGAGAGCTTTGTGATTATCAGTGCACAAAGGTTTTTAGTGTTTTCTTTTACTAGTAGTCATTGTTTTTGTCATCATGATTATTTGTTAAAATTAGTATTGCCATTATTATTTTATTATAAAAAGCACAATACAGAATTAATGATATTTATATCCACTAAGGTTATATATCCAGGATTGGGGAATGGGTAATTTAGTGATAGTCCATAGACCGATCATGCATGAAGCACTTGGTTCAATCCTCAGTGCTGAAAAAAATAAATTTTTCTTAGCTGTGTGTCCTACATTCAATTCTTATAACAGTGATAATGATAATGCTTACAATGCATTATGCATAACATTGTGAACGTTGTCATAATTTATTCTTAATGTATTTCTATAGGATGTATTTTTTATTTTTTTATTAGATATTTTCTTCATTTACATTTCAAATGCTATCCCAACAGTCCCCTATTCCCTACACTACCCACCCACTCCCCTACTCACCCACTCCCACTTCTTGGCCCTAGCATTCCCCTGTAGTGGAGCATATAAAGTTTGTTAGACCAAGGGGCATCTCTTCCCAATGATGGCTGACTGGGCCATCTTCTGATACATATGCAGCTAGAGACACAAGCTCTGGGGGTACTGATTAGTTCATATTGTTGTTCCACCTATACGGTTGCAGACCCCTTTAGCTCTTGGATATTTTCTCTTGCTCCTATATTGGATGGTCATTCCTTCAGTCTCTGCTTCACACTTTATCTCTGTAACTCCTCAAATGGGTATTTTGTTTCCCCTTCTAAGAAGGACCAAAATATCTCTTCACTACTTTAATAAGACATTATTTTAGGAACTTCTTTAAGGTGTTCATAAAGTACTAGAAACTTTAATCTGAGCAACTTACTCACATTCTAACTATGGTTGTTATTAAACCCAAACTTCTGTCAAACAAAGTCATACAATAAAGGCCAATTTCAGTTAAGTGAGCTAACACTTGAACCCTCTACATGTGTCAAGTATCACTATGTGAATACATTTAGCCCAAGGCAGGAGTTACATTTCTTCTAATTCTGTTTTCTATCCTCATCTTTTAGTGACATACATTCTCTAATTTCTCCTGACATATAGAATTATTGCCATCTTACTGGAATATATGTCTTCTAATTTTAGACTGTACATATTAAAGCCTAGTGAGATTTGTTCTCATTTATTATTCTATCACAAATGGCAGATGTTTATATTATGTTTTCACAGCAATAACTCCTTTCAAGACAACTGCTACAGGCAAACGTTATTTAAGTTTATAGGTACTTAAACAAGAAAAGAGTAATTTTTTTCAGAAAGAAGATGGTGGGATTCTTCCACGAGCAAGAACCTTGATGTTCCATTTTTAAAGCTGTGAATGAATTCATAATTTTAATTCATTCTCAAATGTTGCTTCAATTTGGATATAAGCATAATTTAAGGCTATGGAATCTTTTATCTTTAGAGTATATTCCAAAAATTAAATTTTGCATTTTATTTCAATGAGGTCAGCCCTGAAGTTTAAAATTAAAATGTAGAGTTTTAAAGACTTCCATCATATTGTTCGGCTTTGTGATTTCTGTTGTTGTTGTTTCTGTGTTCCTGATATGGCCAGAGTTTGAAGAATATATTTTACAGTTTGTACTGGCCGGATGTAAACTCTCCCTTACTTCTTCATGGAACATATATATTCCACCACATTTTTGCTATGACTACTACTGTCCCACTGATTCATCACAGGAACTACCTGGTAGACCTGTGCACTTACTTTGGCTGGAACTTCAAAACACAAAACATAGACTATAACTTTGTCATTTAGAATTATATAACATTCATCATGGAGCATAAATATGAGGATTTGAATCTATATATAGAAATTCTTGATACTCTTTCTTCATTGTCTTTTTTTTTCTTTATTCTTCTCTCATACAATACATCCAAACCTCCCCCTAGCCAAGCCACACACACTCTCCTCTTAACAAATATCTACTCACCTGAACTCCTGAAAACTTAGATCTTCGTCACACTTAATTACTTACTTGCAACAAATAAAATGCTAAAGACTTGATGACTGAAAATTTGACACAAATAACAAGAGTGTCTATGTGCCTTTCTTGATGATTGGTTGTTTATGTATCACAGGAAAGACAGTGGTAATAGAGTCATTAAGTGTGAAAGGAGGTGTGTTTCTTTATGCAATGAGGCTTTTAGTGGGAGAATATTAACTCAATCTATTCAAGAAGTTAACAGAGTTGTGATTCTTTAGTTAAAATATTGCCAGTGAACCACAGGCTTCAAAATCTTTTATAATTGCTATGTGTTTTTAACAGGAAAGAGAGTGTCATAGGCTTCTTGACAGAGAATATGTCTTTGGTTTTTGGTTACTTCTGTCAAACAAAGACATATTCAAAGCCTTAAAGTCAGCCTGTCTTGATACCCCTAAGAAGCAGCACAGTAGTATGGCTTAGACTAAGTATTAATGATGTGCAGCCTCTAGGCTAACCCTGAATGCATACATAATAGTCCTATAAAGAAAGTTTCAGTAGTTCTGGGCTGTTGCTCCTTGATACCTGTACTAGTCACTTTTGTTGTTGCTGTGGGAAAAACAACTGATAAAAGCATCAGAAGGAAAGGATTTTATTTTGGTGCATTGGTTGAGAATACAGTCTATAATTGTAGGGAAGTCAAGACAACAGGAGTGTGAGTTACTTTGATGTTACGATATTTCCTTTTTCTAGTCTTTGAAAATTTCAAATATACAGTGTTTTTGATAATATCCACTATTTATTTTCACACTCCAATTTCCCTACCAGAACCTTCCATTATTTTTCTCTTCCAATGTCATATCTTTTTTGCAAAATTAATTAATATTTTAATATGTCAAATCCAGTTATCACTGCCCATATTAATATGTGTATAAGCTCATTACCCAAGAACAGAATACTTACCAGTGGTCATACCCCAAAGAAAAGTAATTTTCCATATCAGCAGCTACAAACTGGCCAAATTCCTCTGTTAAAGGTGGGGCCTTGGGATCCCCTCCTACTTCCTAGCTAAAATTTATAATGGCCTTTGTCCTGTCTAGCAGGACCTAGTTACTTTGTGGGTCTAGGGGTGTCGAGGCCTGAAAGAGAATTGTGTGGGAAAAGAAGAGGGAGACCAGGAAGAGCTCCTATCAAGGTCTTGTTCATTCAAGGCTGAAGGCCTGGTTTTATACACACAGTGAGAAGAGATAGGGAGAGGCTGAGGAGGAAGAACAAAGGCGCACAGAAGGAATGAAGGACATCTGGGTGGTGATTGCAGACTTGAGACATCCTCTATGGGAGGACACAGATTGTAGGCTTGTGACATATTGTGATTGATCTCAGGATGCTGGGAGATGTCTTATGATTTATCTCAGGGTGCTGGCGAGCTTAACAGCCCAAGGTGTTCATCCAAGATAAGTGTTGGTTAGCTGTCAGGGTTAGCCTTGCATGAAGGGGGTGACTCTTACTCTCAACAAAGAAGTGTTTGGTTTTCTGGGTGGGAGCCATTGAAGGTCTGGTTTCTCACAGTCTGGTGTCTTACATCTCCCCCTTTTTTCTTTATTAAAAGTTGGGAGGTGACTATAAAAAGAGAGTTGGTGAAGCACCTGTTTTAGCCTATGTGACATTCGCCCATGGCCAGAACCGCAATAGCTAGGACTTTTCAAGTCCTAGATGGGCATGTGCCCTGTCTTAGGCTATGTGGGGGTTTTTCCACTTCTGGTGTCCCCTTTCCTGTATGTCTTGATCAGGCCTTGGGCGGTCGTGATGTGCATCCAGCCAGTGGTCCCACAATAATCCCATCATTGGGTTTCCTTGCAGCCAATAAGTGGTGTATACCTGGCTCATGGCACCACAATACTCCTGTCATTGGTTTCTCCACAGCTTATGGCCCTCAGTCACCATTAAGAAATGGTGGGCTGAAATATGTTAGGCCTTGATGGACCCAGGGTAACAGCCTGTGGGAGACTTGGCCTTTTTTTGCATTAGGGGATGTAGGACAAGATTGAGGTTGACCTTAGAGATGGGGTGGTCTTAAGCAGTTAGATTTTGAAGGTTACTCTGTAATCTTTGTTTGTTATAATTCTTTCCTTGCAAAACTATGGCAGAAGTGCCTGTAGCTGTGCCTCCCACAAAATATATGGAGGCTTTAGGTCTAAATCCTTAGTAATTAATTTCTCTATTGATGGTGACATTTCCTCTAGCAAGCATATCCATCAACTAAGTATTGTTTACCATTACCACAACTTTTAGGCCTTCCCATAGTGTTGGATGTAATAAAGGGAGGATCAGGGAGGAAGGTGCAATACAACTTCTTTATCATCATTGTCAGGACACTCTACAAACTCACAATCAGCATCATTCTTTGTCCCAGCATCAGCATGTCTCATTAACCACTCTGGCAGATAGTATGCTCCTCAGCATCCTGTAGAGAAAACACAAACATGCATCTTCCCTACACTCAGAGAGTTCTTTAGCATTGAAATTTTAAAATTTTTGTGGTGTATGGGGATAAGATTTTTTCTTTTTTGTATTTAAAAGCCAAATTTTTAGAGTGTAGTGCACACATTTAACAATTACTTGTCCCATGGATTATAAGGAATTCCAGTTTTATGTTTAATTTTAAAATCCTTACAAAATTGTATAAAGTTGTTTCTAGTATAAGCAAGGTCATCATCTGTTTTGATGATTTTAGGCAATCCCATAGCAGTAAAAGCCTGTAAGCGGTAACAATGACATTTCTAGAAGCTTCTCTTGTATGTAGAGAAGCAAAAAATGAGTCCTAAACAAGTGTCAATGTAAACATGTATATATACAGCACACAATTTAATTATCTGTGCTGAAGCAGGAAGAAATTTAAAAGAATAAACATGTTATCTAATCACATATATTTCTCTCCCTTAGAGGAGCTGTTTATAAATACAGTAGATGTATTCTTTATGGGATGCATGTATAAATTTATGGGAAATATAAAAGCATGCATAAAAGCAATTTTAATAACTTATCTTTTGTATAATAATTATCAACTTTATTTAAAATGATGGTATGTAATACGCCAAATATCAATATTCTGTAACAACCAATTTGATTGCTGTTTGGAACAATGAAAAGACACTTTGTCAGGTTTCTAAGACACAATTATTTTTTATAAATTTTTTCTAAAATATATGATTTTATCTTATAATTCTTAATACTACAGCAGCCTTAATAGTATATGTAAACTCTACTTTGAGGTAAAGAAAGATGGTTTTACATTAATGTTCTCTTTTGCCAAAAGATTATTGTGGGCACATTCAGATGTAATAACAAAAATAAGCAGCTAATGTTTAGTTACCATTGATTACAATTGATAACAATTGATTATAGAAGTTTCCTTTATTCTATATGGAGTAGGTAGGCCAGATTTTAATGCCTTTATAAGTTCTACGGCCTCATTTACATTTCATATATCTTAAGTTTAAACTTATTTTGAGTAACATCTGAATAGATCTATAATAATGTTGTTTTGTCTTAAAAATAATTCCTGGGAGGCAAGGGGACATGAGGTTCCAAAACTTCCCTACCAGGATTTGCAAAACAAAAGAAATGCCACACAAGCCTCACTAAGGCTGCCAATTCTTATATATGAATGCATGACAGTGTAGCTTTTCATATTTAATTAAGAAAATATTGTTTTAAATTTTATCCTTTATAAGCCTAGTTTCTAGAATAAAAATTACACAAGATATTATCCCAACTTACAATTATCTTTAAAGACATGTTTTCTTGGGTTGGCTCGTGTCAAGTGTTGTTTAGAATGACTTTAGCCCTGAGTTATTAATTATAAGCTAACTTTTGTTACAGGCAAAAAGCTTTTGGCCCCTTTAAGAGCTGCCTCTAGCAGGGCTTTTCAGTTGTCCTTGAATCTCAGTCACAGTGCAGTGTAAGTTATCAGCTTTTGATGTGAAATCTGAGGTTGTCTTTTAAACAAGTTTCTATATCTCCTTCTTCTGGTAATTCTGCCAGAGAAGGGAGAAGAGTTGCAACTTCTGATAGTGCAGCTTCTTATAGTTGTTCTTCAGTTCTCTGCTTTTCTAACTTTCTTAATTACTCTTCAACTTGTCAAATTCTTTCATTTATATACTTACCATTCTTACTTCTGGGAATCAAGAACAACATAAATGTACTTGAGCTAAGAGTTTTTCTAATATCTGTTATTATGTTTTTGTAGTTTTGTTTTTTACTCTTCTTATTTACCCGTTCATTGGCAGTATGTTTTAAGATCTTTTTTAATTTTGTTGCCTTTAAAGAAGGTGTAAGCTTCCACTTCTATGTCAGTTGGAACTCTGTCCCTTAGTTGTCAGCCAGAGTTGGCCAGACCCCAAACTGTGAACTGGGGGTTCATTCTCCCTGATAAGTCCTATTGATCATATGCCCATGTCTGCAAGGAAACTTTTAATGGGTAGCAGCAGGCATCCCTCCACTGACTAGCCTTTTTGTGAGTGCTGAGACCTATCTCTGTTTCTGTGTGAAAGCAGGGCTTTCTAGCATAGGCTAAATAGTGGTTAATCTCCCTTTTGTCTGAGGTTTAAAGACATAACAGGGAGTTGGGCAAACTGATTTTTGAATGTGAAACAGTGAATAGACAATCAAACCACAAAACGAAAGCACGGACTTAACATGAGACAGTTTTGAAGGGCATGGAAATATTGGCTCACCAATGACAGACAATAGACAGAGAGGAAAGAGAGTTAGATGTCCCAAAGGGACCCAGATATCCTACCTAAAAGACCCAGAACCAAGCATTCCTCCAGAAGGAGTCAGAGAGGAGGCGGGACGTCTCCCAACCTCCTCCTGTTTTTAGGAGCTCTGAAATAGCTTGCATTTATTTTCTTTCTATTTTATCATATCATCCTGATAGTCAGAAAGGACTGCTTTTCTTAAACCCATTCTCTCATATCTCAGGTGTAAACTATCTCTAGTGAAGGTCCAAAGACTAAAAGCACCTATGAGAATTACCTTTGCTTCTCTCGATTTTTACATAGCTCTGCACACATATACAAAACACACTTGACCTTTACCTTGTCCTTCTTTATTTAAGAGATCATTAAGATTACATCGTAACTTTTCCCATTTAAGGGGATATATCTGAGATTAAAAAATTTTGTCAAATCTTTCTTTCCTTTTAACTCTCCTTTCCCTGAGAGAGGGTTTTAGGTCTCTGATGAAGACCGCTTTCTTTGATAGCTTAGTTTCCATTTCTTAGCAAAGAGGAATCATCTTACCGAGGACAACTTTCTCCCATGAACCATGGGAGCGTTCCTCAAATGACTTCTATTGGCTTCTTTAGTCTCAACAAACTTCTCTGGGAGATAATCCCATGGTCTCTGCTGGGCAAGCGTCTGTACCTCAAGCCTCACGTGTGAGTGTCACTTGTCCCGTCCAGCAGGACCTAGTTACCTCCTGGGTTGAGGGGGGCCGAGGCCTGAAAGAGAAATGGGTGGGAAAAGAAGAGGGAGACCAGGAAGAGCTCTTATCAAGGTATCGTTTATTCAAGGCTGAAGGCCTGGTCTTATACACACAGTGAGAAGAGATAGGGAGAGGCTGAGGAGGAAGAACAAAGACGCACAGAAGGAGTGAAGGACATCTGTCTGGTGATTGCAGGCTTGAGACATCCTGTATGGGAGGACACAGATTGTAGACTTGTGACATCTTGTGATTGTTCTCAGGGTGCTGGAGAGCTTAATAGCCCAAGATGTTCATTCAAGGTAAGTGTTGGCTAGCTCTCAGGGTTAGCCTTGCATGAAGGGGGTGACTCTTACTCTCAACAAAGAACTGTTTGGTTTTCTAGGTGGGATCCATTGAAGGTCTGGTTTCCCACAGTCTGGTCTCTTACATGGCTTGGTCTTCTGCAGGTATCCCCAGCTGCTATGAGGTCATGTGATATGTGTAACATTTATATCCTGTTCAGAAGTCAATGTTTCATAGCTCTGCTCGCCCTCCACCAGTGTTTAGGTTTTTCTTTTCCTCATCTGTAATGTACCCATAACCCTATGTTTGTTTGAAGCAGAGCTAATTCATTGTTTATTCTTCTCAGCATAAACAGCAACATGTCTTGCATTAGCCCCTATCTGCCATAAGTTTCTTTGACCAAGTTAAAATGCAAATATTTAGAAATTAGTTTGAGAACTTTCACCATTTAGAAAAAAAATCAATGAGTTTTCTTAGGATGGATGATTACTCTAGCCATGAGCTTTGGGTATGTTGGCAGTAACACACATAAATTTCATCTGTAGAGAAGGCTTCAAATTCAACAAGTCTTGCTGGAATAGGGCCTTTCTATCTCTGTGCTCCATTCTGGGTCTCACATAACACATATAACTCTTTCAATGTACTAGTCTGTGATAGATTACATTAGAGAATCTGTGGTTTTGAGAATGGCTAATCATATATTCTATATACTTGGGATCAAGTATCTACAACTGTGACTCTTGTACTGTTTTTCTCTGGGCTTTACCAGCACTGTATGCAGTTGGCAAGAAGATCATAGAGATATAGTGTCATTTGCCATTTCAAGATATATTCTAGTATCATTAATTGTTGGCATTAACTTTTATTTATTCAATTTAAATCCTGATCACTGACCCCCTCTCAGGTCACCCTCTCCCATAATCCTTTCCCTATTCTTCCTTCTTTTCTCCTCTGAGCTAAGGCCCCTTGGGTATCTCTCCACCTTGCCATATCAAAACTCTACCAAGCTAGGTGATCCTCTCCTGCTGAGGATGAGGACAAGGCAGCCTATCTAGAAGAACATATTGCATGTATATGAATGTACAGGCAACAGCTTTAGGATGGCTCAAGTTCCAGTTGTTTGGGACCCACAGGAAGACCTCTTCTACATATGCAAGGACAGATCTAAATCTAGTTGGCATTAACTTTAATTAGTAACCAAGTCTGGGTATGCCAAATTTATGTCATGTAAAGCTTTCCCTTTCCCTATCTACTTTATAAGATGCACAGCCCAGAGTGAAGCAGTAGAATTGGTTCTGTTCCCTCTCTTTGAGAGAAGAATGTTTTTGTACAGAGTTAGACTGTTTCTGTATGAAGATTTACTTATTCTGTCTAATTAGATATCATTTTATAGACATTTAGTGTGTTCAGGATTAACCAGCCTCCACTACTTTGTTGATCAACACATTTCAGTTTCTAATACTTAGTCCCCATTAGAGCTTTTAGAAAGTCTTTTAAAAGTGGTTGATCCAAAGTTGAGGTAGAAATAAACATTTTTCCCAAATAAAATATCTTCTAATAGCAAAACTAAGAATTTCTGAATGTGCACTTATGCATACACACACACACACACACACACACACACACACAAACAGAGATGGAGAGAGAGAGAGAGAGAGAAAGGGAGAGAGAGAGAGAGAGAGAGAGAGAGAGAGAGAGAGAGAGAGAGAGAGAGAATTTGTCTGAGAAATGCTGGAGTCAACAAGAAGAGCTCTTACTGTTCAGAGATGAAATATATTGATCAACAAATTAGTATTTGTTTAATCCTGAATAAATTAAATCATTTTCTCTCTCTGTCTCCTAATATATCTACCAATATTTATACATGCAAACATCTGTATCTATGTTAAAATGGACCATGAATGTAGACATCAATTTAACTTTAACTCATTAACTCCTCCTGGCCCTTTGTAGATTACTGCCCTTGCATATCCCTAGCTACACCAAGGGTGATAAATGCATTGCCATACATTTGCGTAATTGTTTGATGCTTGTTCACATTTATATCAGTATAAGAATCATTAACAGTACCCTTGTGGGAAAATATGTTATTAACTACAGTACTATCTTATGTACAATTCACATTGCCATTAGCTTTATAGATTCCTCTCATTTTTCCTTAGTTCAGCACTTTCTACTCCACATTCTTTAGTGAGTTCATACATTTTTAATACAGTTAGCTTGTTTTATTACAGTCAGAATCTACCACAAACTCTTAAAGAGGTTTAAATTTTTACAGATATTAAGGTGACTTCCTTGTGCTGTAGCTAGTGTGGATTTGGGGAAATGGATATCTTAAGTCTATCATTAAAATATACAAATGTTTTGCATCCTCTTAAAATTCACTGTTGCTGCATCTCTTCAAACCAACTCATCTATTTTTTTACTCTTAAAAATGTTATTAATTTGCAGATATGCTGTAACAAATTAAGGATCATGTATTTCTGATTTTATGACAAACCAAACATAAATTAAAGTTGAAGTTTGTCAAATAATTTCATCATTAATTGATACAATCATATGTTCATTTTCTTGTTTACATTTATATAAGGAATTTAGGTACACCACTAATTAAAGCACTCATTAGATAGAAATGTGTTATTATATCAATAAAAAATTGATATAGTTCAATGTTATTCCAGCCTTGCATATCTGTAATGAATGTTAGTATTTCATAATCTAATGCCTGTCTACAGATAGTTGAATTTAATAATCTTTTGTTGATAGTTTTTGTGTAAAAGTACACCTGCCACTTTTTTCCCAGCTATTTTAACCCCAAATCATCAATGTTGATAATCAGGCAAAAAAAAAAAGAAAAAAGAAAAAAAAAGAAAAGAAAAAGAGAAAGAAAAGAAAAGAAAAGAAAAGAAAAAAGGAAAGGAAAGGAAAGGAAAGGAAAGGAAAGAAAAGAAAAGAAAAGAAAAGAAAAGAAAAGAAAAGAAAAGAAAAGAAAAGAAAAGAAAAGAAAAGAAAAAGTGCCCTGGAGCCAGTCAACGATCCTGAATATGTAATGAAATTATGTCCAATGTCAGCACCACTGGTTAGTTCATAAATGAACAAATTTTTTTAAGGTTCTGTAACTATGTCAGAGCTACCTCATTGGCTATCAGAGAATTTTCCAAGCCTGGTTGGTAGACATGGAAAGTAAACAAATGAATTATTTTTAGTTTAAATGATTCTGTATAGCAAAGAAGCAACCAAGAGTAGACAGATAATCCTCAGAATGGGAGAAAACTATAGGCCCAGCTATATGTTTTGTGACGGATGACTATACAAAATATATCACAGTGAACTAAGAGAACTCCATGCTGATTTATTTTGTAAAAATTTGAGTGAAATATATAGACATATCTTTAAAACAAATAGAAAAGGACAAAGGATATCTGAAAATTGTCAAATTGTTACGAGGAAATGTATTCTGAGGGATCACACCACAACTATTATGACTAGACATATTACAAAGAACACAGTTGTGGGCAAACATGTCAAAGAAAAGAAACACTTATACTGTGTAGTTAGGGATGTATGCTTGGGTATTAATTATAGGAAGAAATACATGCGAGTCTCAAAAATCTTAAACATATGTGTTGAATAGATATCTGTGTTCCCATGTACATTATAACTTCATAAACAGTAATATTAAGCCCTAGAATTAACTGATAAGTTAGCAGAGAAAATGTATCAAAATATTAAACCAAAGTCTATTTATACTTAATCATAGAAAATGTGTTGTGTCCTATATTTTATTTGATCAAAAGCAGTGAATTTGGGGATCAGTATTTTGTCATTTGTTGTTGTTGTTTTACTTTATGTGTCTTTTGACTTTTTTTTCTGTTATGAACTGCACTATATATCAGAAAACTCCAATGAAAATCTTACAAATGATCAGTATGAAGAGACTAGAAAGACCACAACTCTCTGGTATTTTAATATTTAGGTAAATTTCTTCTCTCTCTCTCTCTTTCTTTCTTTCTTTCTTTCTTTCTTTCCTTCTGGGTCCTCAGGACTTTGAATATATTTACTTTTTTATTTGATATTTTATGTTTTACATTTTAAGTGTAGGATTTCAAATATTTCCCAGTTTCTCCCCTGGAACCCCCCTCATCTCCTCCCCTCTCCCCTTCTTAATGAAATCATGCAAAAGACTATTTTTAATTCTGAAGCGGAAGTGTCCATACGCCTCTCAGTGTTCTACATATGCATCTGTATCACAGTCTTCTCAGCTGTGAACCTCAGTGGACTAAATCATAAGACCCTCAGAAATGTACAGCCTATTTTTTCCTGTTTTGATGGAGTAAGATTTTCTGTCCTGCTTGAGAAATAAGAAACAGCACATCAACATAAACACTACAACCAGGGCAAAACAACAACAACAAAAAACCAACAAAAACAAAACGAAAACTGCTCCATCAAGGTTAAATATAGTTAGTTTTGATAAGTGATATTTATATTTGCAAGATATTTCATAATAAATTTTATTTAAAAGAATTTAAAGTTTTTTAAAGTTTAGAATATTAAGATGTATATTATGAGTAGTATGCACCCAAGCAAAGAAAAGGTCAAAAGAGTAAGGTCAAAAAAGTAACATGGATGACAATATGAAATTTATTACTAAAATTTGCTTCTGTGTTATGGCCCACAGAAGAGCAGTCATTGTGTTTTTCACACAGTTGGCTACCAACAATTTTTCACTCAAACAGGTCACCTTGTTTCCATAACTTTTTTTCAAATTTTTGTGTCAAATGTGTATTCAGATTTATATACCAGTTGCTACATTGTAAATCTAATCATAAGAACCTTTGGGAATTGCCTTATTTTATTTGAATAGCTACAAAAAGATAATTTCGGACATTTTCTTTTTCCTTAGTATCTGCCTGGTTCCAGGGCAATTATTTACCTGTACACATAATTTTACTTTTCACTACTTTAAATTATTGAAACTTTACCTCCATTTTATATAGAATTTAGGCTAAGAATATTTGAATTATTTAGCCAATGTCCATTGGCTAATAATAGATGGATGTGTGATTAAAAGTATTCAGTTTTAAGTCTTTATAAATATGTTCATGTCTGCTAAATGTCAACTAGTTCTTCACATGTAGGAAGAATTGGAGGATCTGAAAATTAAGTGGCTGACCTGAATTCACACAGCTACTTTGTAACAGTAATAGGACTATTAAATATACTGTCTCTTGGCTATATTTTTCCAGCCAATGTACAATTATTTTTCTGTCAGCCTTCCTTTTTTATTGCTCTCAGCTGATGCTCATTAGGTATCAAATTTAGAGATGCTGTTTCTAAAGTCACAGAGCCAATCAAACTGTGGAATGATGACTGCATAATACAAGTCATGATTCCTCTTTCAGTCCTTGATCCAGAAGACAATGATTATTAGCACTTCACCATTTTACCAAACAAATTTGTGAATGATAAAAAAATGTATGCATAAATCTAAATCATGATCCCAAGTAAATTTTCTATTCTGTAATCTGTGACAAATTTTGAGTTTCATGACTTCCTCAAAAGTTTTCATTTTATGTCTAATCACAATTCCGTATCACTGAGTCTGAAGAAAATCAGCGTCTTTTAAACTCATTCCATGGATAATTAATTAATTATTCTGTCCAAGAGGGATTAACAATATACACATTTAAAACAATATGGCACGTTATAACCAGCTGTTATCTGCTGATAAAAAGGATTAAAGAAACAATAGGGCTTTGATACTTGAAAGTAAAGGAGCTCATTTAAATAAATGGAGCCTGATTTTTACAAACTATTGACCACAAAATGGGCTCTGTTATCAATTGCTATTTAAAATGTCACAGACTCATTCATCTTGTGCTGGATTTGACCATCTGTTGTGTGCCAGGAGTTACCTGGTGTCTATATTACAGGAAGCTCTGAGTCCAGTAGGCTGATAATTCTGTGCATTTAATAAGGCAATTCGGGATGCTTATGATATGAATAGACAGGTTCAACAGAAATGCTCTAAAGAACTCACACATCAGTCAATATGCCATTCTTACTATATAGAGTCAAAACCCAAAATGTCAGCGGTGTGGTTTATAAAGTCCTGGGATCTCACAAATGAAGTGACAGCAACTTGAATATATATATATATATATATATATATATATATATATATATATATATATATATATATATAACTTGAAAAAATATATATATTCATTCAAGTATATACATATACATGGTAAGGTACATAGTGATTCATAGTTTAGCCATACCTTCTTATGAGATTAATATTTGAGTTATTTAGCCAATGTCCATTTGGCTAAATGAGATTAAGTGAATAAATGTAATATTCTGCATTTTAATAATATTTTCTGTAACAAGAAGACTTGGAGAAAATAGATAGAAGATAATTTCCTTTAATTTCCTAGTCACTCAGCAGATTATAGAAATATTAAAATATATTTGTATTTAGCATTCAAAAACAGATTAGGTTAGTCCTTATAAAACCTTGACATCTTTCATACATAACCCATTTTAAAATAATTTTTCATAGGGTGTGCAAAATATTTAAGTTAATGATTTTTAATTAATTTATTTATTTATATCCCATTTTGTTACATCTCCTTCTTGTTCCTTCCTCTCAGAGTCCCCTCCCCATACACCCTCTTGTACTCCTCTGAGATAGTGGAGACCTGCTGAGTATCCCCCCTCTCCACTCTGGCACATCAAATCTCTGCCAGATTGGATGTATCCTCTTCCTCTGAGGCCAGACAAGGCAGTCATGAAGACTAAGCTGCCTGTCTGCTACACAGATGGTGGGAACCTCAGACCAGCTTGTGTATGTTCTCTAGTTGGTGTATCAGTATCTGAGAGTTCCCAGGGTTCCAGACTTGTTGACTCTATTGGTCTTCCTGTTGGTTGCCATCTACTTCAGGGCCTTCAGTCCTTCCCCAAACTCTCCCATAAGTTTCCTTGACCTTGACCTCCTACTAAAGTTTGTCTGTGGATTTCTGCATCTGTTTCACTCAGCTGCTGGGGAGAGCCTCTTCAGAGGACAGTTATGCTAGGATCTTTGCTGCAAGCATAACAGAGCATCATTAATAATGTCAGGGGTTGGTGTTTGTCCTAGGGATGGATTTCAAGTTGGACTAGTTGTTGGTAGGCCCCTTTTGTTTGTTTTTGTTTTTTTTTTTTTTTTTTGTCCCTGCACTTCTTTTAGATAGGATAAATTTGGGGTCACAAGTTTTGTGGGTAGGTTGTTGCTCTTATCCTTTTACAGAGGGTCTTACCTGGCTACAGGAGATGGATTCTTCAGATTCCATGTCCACACTATAAGGCATCCTAGTTAAGGTCACTTGTATTGACTCCTGTATAGCTCAGATCTCTGGGACTTCCTTGAGATTCTACCCTTCCCCACATGAGGCAGCATTTCGATTCATTCTCCTGGCCTTCTAACCTCTCTCCTGTCTCTCCTCACAACTGTCCCTACCCCCTAATTCTCTTCTCACTCCCTACTCCCATCCACTTTTCTCCCTCCTTCTACCCCCTTTAGTTTCCCTTTCTAAGTGTGATTCAGTGATTCTTTTTTTGTGGGGGGGGGGTCTTTTTTTTAAATTTTTTTCTCTTTATTAGATATTTTCTTCTTTAACATTTCAAGTGTTATCCAGAAATTTCCCCATCCCCACCCTGCTCCCCTACCCACCCCCTCCCACATAATGGCCCTAGCATTCCCCTGTACTGGGGCATATAAAGTCTGTATGACCAAGGGGCCTCTCCTCCCAATGCTGGAAACTAGGCCATCTTCTTCCATATATGTATCTAGAGACATGAGCGCAGGGGGAACTAGTTAGTTCATGTTATTCTTCCACCTATAGGGTTGAAGACCCCTTCAGCTCCTTGGGTACTTTCTCTAGCTCCTTCCTTGGGAGTCCTGTGTTCCATCTAATAGCTGACTGTGAGCATCCACTTCCCTGTTTGCCAGGCACTGGTATAGCCTCCCATGAGACAGCTATATCAGGGCCCTTTCAGCATTATCTTGCTGGCATATGCAATAGTGTTTATTTTTGGTGGCTGGTTATGGGCAGGATCCCTGGCAGCAGCCTTCACTGGTTGGTCCATCCTTTTGATTCAGCTTGACACATGATCTCTGTAATTCCTTCAATGTGTGCTTTGTTCTAATTCTAGGAAGGGGCGAAGAGACCACATTTTGAACTTCATTTTCTTGAGTTTCATGTGTTTAGTAAATTGTATCTTGGGTAGTCTAGGATTCTGGGCTAGTATCCACATATCAGTGAGTACATGTTATGTGAGTTCTTTTGTGATTGGATTACCTCACTCAGGATGACACCCTCCAGATCCATCCACTTGCCTAGGAATTTCATATATTCATTGTTTCTAATAGCTGAGTAGTACTCCATTGTGTAAATGTACCAAATTTTTTGTATCCATTCCTCTGTTGAGGAACATCTGGGTTCTTTCCAGCTTCTGGCTATTATGAATAAGGCTGCTATGAACGTAGTGGAACATGTGTCCTTATTACCAGATGGAACCTCTTCTGGGTATGTGCCAAGTAGAGGTATTGCTGGATCTTCCGGTAGTACTATGTCCAATTTTCTGAGGAACGAACACACTGATTTCCAGAGTGGTTGAACAAGCTTGCAGTCCCACCAACAGTGGAGGAGTGTTCCCCTTTCTCCACATCCACGCCAGCATCTGCTGTCACCTGATTTTTTGATCTTAGCCATTCTTACTGGTGTGAAGTAGAATCTCAGAGTTGTTTTGATTTTCATTTCTCTGATGATTAAGGATGTTGAACATTTTTTCAGGTGCTTCTCAGCCATTCGGTATTCCTCAGTTGAGAATTCTTTGTTTAACTCTGTGCCCCACTTTTTAATGGGGATATTTGATTTTCTGGTGTCCACCTTCTCGAGTTCTTTATATATATTGGATATCAGTCCCCTATCAGATCTACGATTGGTAAAGATCATTTCCCAATCTGTTGGTGGCCCTTTTGTCTTGTTGACAGTATCTTTTGCCTTACAGAGCTTTGCAACTTTATGAGGTCCCATTTGTCAATTCTTGATCTTACAGCACAAGCCATTGCTGTTCTATTCAGGAATTTTTCCCCAGTGCCCATATCTTCGAGGCTTTTTCCCACTTTCTCCTCTATAAGTTTCAGTGTCTATGGTTTTATGTTGAGATCCTTCAACCACTTAGACTTGACCTTTGTACAAGGAGATAAGAATGGGTCAATTCCCAGTCTTCTACATGATAACCGCCAGTTGTGCCAGCACCCTTTGTTGAAAATGCTGTCCTTTCTCCACTGGATAGTTTTAGCTCCCTTGTCAAAGATCAGGTGACCATAGGTGTGTGGATTCATTTCTGGGTCTTTGATCCTATTCCATTGATCTACCTGTCTGTTGCTGTACCAGTACCATGCAGTTGTTATAACGATTGCTCTGTAGTACAGCTTGAGGTCAGGCATGCTGATTCCACCAGAGGTTCTTTTATTGTTGAGAAGAGTTTTTGCTAGTCTAGGTTTTTTGTTATTCCAGATGAACTTGCTAATTGTCTTTTCTAGATCCTTGAAGAATTGAGTTGGAATTTTAATGGGGATTGCATTGAATCTGTAGATAGCTTTTGGCCAGATATCCATTTTTACTATATTGATTCTGCCAATCCATGAGCATGGGAGATCCTCCCATCTTCTGAGATCTTCCTCAATTTCTTTCTTCAGAGACTTGAAGTTCTTGTCATACAAATCTTTCATTTCCTTCATAAGAGTCACACCAAGATATTTTATATTGTTAGTGACTATTGTGAAGGGTGATGTTTCCCTGATCTCTTTCTCAGCCAGTTCATCCTTTGTATAGAGAGAGGCCATCCATTTGTTTGAGTTGATTCTATATCCAGCTACTGCACTGAAGCTGTTTATCAGGTTTAGGAGTTCTCTGGTGGAGTTTTTGGGGTCACTTATATATACTATCATATCATCTGCAAATAGCGATAATTTGACTTCTTCCTTTCCAATTTGTATCCCCTTGACCTCCTTTTGTTGTCGAATCGCTCTGGCTAGGACTTCAAGTACTATATTGAATAGGTAGGGAGAAAGTGAGCAGCCTTGTCTGGTCCCTGATTTTACTGGGATTGCTTCCAGCTTCTCTCCATTTAGTTTGATGTTGGCCACTGGTTTGCTGTAGATTGCTTTTATCATGTTTAGGTAAGGGCCTATAATTCCTGATCTTTCCAAAACCTTTATCATGAATGGGTGTTGGATTTTGTCAAATGCTTTCTCAGCATCTAAGGAGATGATATGTGGTTTTTATCTTTGAGTTTGTTTATATAGTGTATTACGTTGATGGATTTCCGTATATTATACCATCCCTGCATTCCTGGGATGAAGCCTACTTGGTCATGATGGATGATCGTTTTGATGTGTTTTTGGATTCGGTTGGCGAGAATTTTGTTGAGTATTTTTGCATCGATATTCATGAGGGAAATTGGTCTGAAGTTCTCTATCTTTGTTGTGTCTTTATGGGGGTTAGGTATCAGAGTAATCGTGGCTTCATAAAATGAATTGGGTAATGTACCTTCAGATTCTATTTTGTTGAATAGTTTGAGAAGAACTGGAACTAGGTCTTCTTTGAAGGTCTGATAGAACTCTGCACTAAACCCATCTGGTCCTGGGCAATACAAGGACGGAAACTATGCCCTAGAAAAAGCAAGAAAGTAATCCTTCAATAAACCTAAAAGAAGACAGCCACGAGAACAGAATCCCAACTCAAAAAACAAAAATGACAGGAAACAACAATTACTGTTCCTTAATATCTCTTAATATCAATGGACTCAATTCCCCAATAAAAAGACATAGACTATCAGACTGGCTGCACAAACAGGACCCAACCTTTTGCTGCTTACAAGAAACACACCTCAGGAAAAAAGACAGACACTACCTCAGAGTGAAAGGTTGGAAAACAATTTTCCAAGCAAACGGTCCGGAGAAAAGAGCTGGGGTAGCCATTCTAATATCGAATAAAACAGACTTTCAACCCAAAATTATCAAGAAAAATAAAGAGGGGCACTTCATACTCATCAAGGGCAAAATCTTCCAAGAGGAACTCTCAATCCTGAATATCTATGCTCCAAATGCAAGGGCAGCCGCTTTCATTAAAGAAACTTTAGTAAAGCTCAAAACACACATTGCATCTCACACAATAATAGTGGGAGACTTCAACACCCCACTCTCATCAATGGACAGATCCTGGAAACAGAAACTAAACAGAGACTCAGTCAAACNGTGGAAACAAAAAGAACTATCCAAAGAATCAATCAAACCAGGAGCTGGTTCTTTGAAAAAGTCAACAAGATAGACAAACCCTTGGCCAGACTAACTAGAGGGCACAGGGATAGCATCCAAATTAACAAAATCAGAAATGAAAAGGGAGACATAACAACAGATCCTGAGGAAATTCAAAACACCATCAGATCCTTCTACAGGGATTCTTCCTTGAGCCATCCTTCTTTAATTTCTTCAGGTCTCTGAGCTGTATCAATGGCATTCTGTACTTTATCATTAATAGTTACTTATCTATGAGTACATACCATGCATGTACTTTTGGGTCTGGGTTTCCTCATTCAGACTGATATTTTCTGGGTTCATATATTTGGCTCACGATGTCCTTGTTTTAAAACTGGATAGTATTCCATATTGTATATGATCCACATTTTCTGTATCAACTTTTTTGTTAAAGGATATCTGTATTTGTAGCAGTAGTTGATTAATTCGCTCTAATTGCCTGGTGGTAGTAGTGTGAGTATCTCCCTACCCACCCCAATGTTCTGTATTCTTGAAAGAAAGACACACACATGCAGTCTTATATTTAATATGCTTTAAACAGCTCAATGTTTGGGCCATTCCCAAACTTCCACTTTGGTAACACCTCCCCTCCAATATTCCTCTATTATTACTCACAAAAATCTATACATCATCTTTGCTACCTTAAACCTGATCAGCATGGCTCCCTGGGGCTGTTCTTCCTTGGCTCTTACATGATTGTAAGCTCTTTCTTCTTCAGGTCTCAAGCCTGATCCTTCTGCTTCCTCAGCATGACAATACTGCCTCTTTCTTGGTCTCATTGACTATGAATCTTAAGTCCTGCCTCTGTCTCCCTGCCCAACCATTTGCCACCAGCAGCTTTATTTGTCAATCAGAACCAGCTTGGAGCAAGGACTCTCAGTGTCTTACATGAGGAATTCTCATGCAATTTGGGTAATTCATAATGCAAGCATTAAATCAAATTCACAACATGGGTTCTTTCTAGTTTCTGGTTATTATGAATAAAGCTGCTATGAACATAGTAGAGCATGTGTCTTTGAGGTATGATGGGACATCTTTTAGGGATATGGACAGGAGTAGGAAAGTATTTCTAGTTTTCTGAGAAAATTTCAGATTGATTTCCAGAGTGTCTGTACAAGTTTGCATTCCTAACAGCAAAGGAGGAGTATCCCCCTTGTTCCACATTCTTTTCAGCATGTGTTGTCTGTGAATTTTTGAACTTAACCTTTCTGATTGATATAAGGTAGAGTCTCAGGATAGTTTTGATTTGCATTTCTCTGACAACTAAAAATGGTGGTCATTTCTTTAAGTGATTCTCAGCCATTTGATATTCTTCTGTTGAGAATTCTGTGTTTAGTTTTGTATCCCAGTTTTTCATTTTTACTTTCTTTCTTTGCTATTTATTTATTTATTTATTTAGGTATTTTCTTTATGTATATTATATATCTATATTTATTAGATACTTTCTTCATTTAAATTTCAAATGTTATACCTTTTCCCAGTTTCCCCTTCCCCTGGGAAAACCCCTATCCCATCCCCTATTCCCTTGCTTCTATGAGGGTTTTCCCCTTCCCTCCCACCAACTTCTGCCTCTGTACCCTCAGATTCCCTTACACTAGAGCATCCATCGAGCCCTCACAGGACCAAGAACCTCTCTTCGCATTGATGCCTGACAAGGTTATCTTCTGCTACATAAGCAACTGGAGCCATGGGTCGTTCCATGTATACTCCTTGGTTGGTAGATTAGTCTGTGGGAGCTCTGAGGGGTCTAGTTGGAAGATATTGTTGTTCTTCATATGGGGTTGCAAACCCTTTCAACTCCTTCAGTCCATTCTTCTCCATTGGTGACCCTGTTCTCAGTCCAATGTTTGTATTTGAGCATCTGCCTCTGTATTTGTCAGGCTCTGGCAGAGCCTCTCAGGAGATAGCTATATCAGGCTCCTTCAGCAGTCATTTCTTGGCATCCACAATAGTGTCTAGGCTTGGTGACTATATAGAGGATAGATCCTCAGGTGGTGCAGTCTCTGAATGGCCTTTCCTTCAGTCTCTGCTCTACACATTGTCTTCATATTTGCTTCCAAGAGTATTTTGTTCCCCCTTCTATGAAAGATTGAAGTATCCACACTTTGGTATTCCTTCTTCTTGAGTTTCATGTGGTCTGTGAATTGTATCGTGGGTATTCTGAACTTCAAGGCTGATATCCACTTATCAGTGACTGCATACCATGTGTATTCTTTTGTGATTGGGTTACCTCACTCAGGATGATATTTTCTAGTTCCATCCATTTGCCTGAGAAGTTAATGAATTCATTTTTTCTTAATAGATGTGTAGTAATCCATTATGTAAATGTACCACATTTTCTCTATCCATTCATCTATTGAAGGACATCTGTTCTTTTTAGCTTCTGGCTATTATAAATAAGGCTGCTAGAAACATAGTGGAGCATGTGCCCTTGTTATATGTTTGAAAATATTGTGGGTATATGCCCAGGAGTGGTATTGCTGGATCCTTGGGTAATACTACGTCCAATTTTCTGAGGAACCACCAGACTGATTTTCAGAGTGGTTGTACCAGCCTGCAATCCCACCAACAATGGAGGAGTATTCCTCTTTTTCCACAGCCTTGGCAGCATCTGCTGTCTCTGAGTTTTTGAACTTAGCTATTCTGATTGGTGTGAGGTGGAATCTCAGGGATGTTTTTATTTGCATTTCCCTGATGACTAAGAACGTTGAACATTTCTTTAGTTGCTTCTAGGATATTCCATATTCCTCAGTTGAAAATTCTTTGTTTTTCTCTGTACTCCATTTTAAATAGGGTAATTTGATTTTCTGGAGTCGAATTTCTTCAGATCTTTGTACATATTGGATATTTGTCATCTATTAGATAGAGGACTGGTAAAGATCTTTTCCTAATCTGCTGGTCTTCATTTTATCCTATTGACAGTGCTCTTTGCTTTACAGAAGCTTTGCAATTTTAGGAAGTTCCATTTGTCAATTCTTGATTTTAGAGCATAAACCATTGTTGCTCTATTTAGGAAAATTTCCTCTGTGCCCGTGTGTGTGAGGCTCTTCCCCACTTTCTCCTCTATAAAGTGTCAGTGTGTCTGGTTTTATGTGGTGGTCCTTGATACACTTAGACTTGATCTTTTTACAGGGAGTTATGAGTGGGCCAATTTACATTCTTTTACATGCTGATCGCCAGTTGAACCAGCATCATTTGTTGAAAATGCTGTCTGTTTTCCACAGGAAGGTTTTAGCTCCTTTGTCAAAGACTAAATGACCATGGGTGTGTGTTCATTTCTGGATCTGCAATTATATTTTATGCATCTTCCTGCCTCTCTCTGGACCAATGCCAGACAATTTTTATCACTATTACTCTGTAATACAGCTTGAGGTCAGGGGTAGTGATTCCCCAAAAAGTTCATTTATTGTTAAGAATAGTTTTTCCTATCTTGTTTTTTTGTTTTGTTTTGTTTTGTTTTGTTTTTTTGTTATTCCACATGAATTTGAGAATTGCAAACAAAAAGAACCAGGAGGTGGTTCCTTGAGAAAATCAACAATATAGATAAACCCTTAGGCAAACTAACCAGAGGGCACAGAGAAAGCATCCAAATTAACAAAATCAGAAATGAAAAAGGAGATATAACAACAGAAACAGAGGATATCAAAAAAAAAAAAATTATCAGATACTACAAAAGCCTAAACTCAAAAAAAAAAAAAAATCCTGGAAAAATCTGAAAGAAGTGGACACTTTTCTAGACACATATAAGGTACCAAAATTAAATCAGGATCAGATAAATCATCTAAACTGCCCCATATCCCCTAAAGAAATAGAAGCAGCTATTAAAAATCTCTCAACTAATAAAAGCCCAGGACCATATAGTTTTAGTGCAGAATTCTTTTAGACCTGCAATGACCAAATACCAATACTCTTCAAACTATTTCACAAAATAGAAACAGAAGGAACAATTTATTCTATGAAGCCACATTTACACACATACTTAAACCACAAAAATTCACAGCAAAGAAAGAGATCATCAGAACAATTTCACTTACGAATATTGATACAAAATACTCCATAAAATTCTTGCAAACTGAATCCAAGAACACATCAAAGCAATCATCTATCATGATCAAGTTGGCTTCACCCTAGGGATGCAGAGATTAGTCAATATATGGAAATCAATCAATGTACACCACTGTATAAACAAGGAACAAAATGATATGCCCATTTTATTAGATGCTGAGAAAGCATTTGACAAAATACAACACCCCTTCATGCTAAAAGTCTTGGAAAAATCAGACATTCAAGGTCCATACCTAAACATAGTAAAGGCATTATACAGCAAACCAGAAGCCAACATCAAACTAAATGGAGAGAAACTTGAAGCAATCCAACTAAAATCTGAGCCTAGACAAGACTGCTCACTCTCTATATATGTATTTAACATAGTACAAAAATCTTAGTTAGAGTAATTAGACAACAAAAAGAGGTCAAAGGGATACATATTGGAAAGGAAGAAGTAAAAATATCACTATTATCAGATGATATGATAATGTACTTAAGTTACCCAAAAATTCCAACAGAGAAATCATAAACCTGATAAACAACTTGAGCAGAGTGGATGGATATAAATTTAACTCAAAATCAATAGCCTTCCTCTACTCAAAAGAAAACAGACTGAGAAAGAAATTAAGGAAATGACACCCTTCTCAAAAGTCACAAATATAATAAAATACCATGGTATGACTCTAACCAAATAAGTGAAAGATCTATATGATAAGAACTTCAAGTCTCTGAAGAAAGAAATCAAAGAAGATCTCTGAAATTGGAAAGATTTCCCATGCTCATGGATTGGCAGAATTAATATAGTAAAAATGGCAATCTTCATGAAAGCAATCTACAGATTCAATGCATCCCTATCAAAATTCCAACTCAGTTTTTCACAGAGTTAGAAAGAGCAATGTATGCACCTCACACAATAATAGTGGGAGACTTCAACACCCCACTCTCACCAATGGACAGATCCTGGAAACAGAAACTAAATAGAGACACATGGACACTAACAGAAGTTATGAAACATGGATTTAACAGATATCTACAGAACATTTTATCCTAAAACAAAAGGATATACCTTCTTCTCAGTGCCACATGATACCTCCTCCAAAATTGACCATATACTTGGTCACAAAACAGCCCTCCACAGATACAAAAATATTGAAATTATCCCATGTATCCTATCTGACCACCATGGACTAAGGCTGATCTTCAATAACAACATAAATAATAGAAAGCCAACATTCACATGGAAACTGAACAAGACTCTAGTAAATGATTCCTTGGTCAAGGATAAAATAAAAATAAAGAAATTAAAGACTTTCTAGAGTTTAATGAAAATGAAGCCACAAAATATCCAAAATTATGGGGCACAATGAAGGCAGTCCTAAGAGGAAAACTCATAGCCCTGAGTACCTCCAAAAAAGAAACTAGAGAGAGCATACAGAAGCAGCCTGATAGCACACCCAGAAGCTCTAGAACTAAAAGAAGCAAATTCACCCAAGAATAGTAGACTGCAGGAAAAAATCAAACTCAGGGCTGAAATCAACCAAGTGGAAACAAACAAACAAACAAACAAAAAATATTCAAAGAATCAACCAAACCCGGAGCTGATTCTTTGGGAAAATTAGCAAGATAGATAAGCCTTTAGCCAGAAAAAATAGAGGACACAGGGATAGTATCCTAATTAACAAAATCAGAAATGAAAAAGGAGACATAACAACAGAACCTGAGGAAATCCAAAATATCATCAGATCAAACTACAAAAGGCTATACTCAACAAAACTAGAAAACCTGTTTGAAATGGACAACATCCTAGACAAATACCAGCTACCAAAGTTAAATCAGCATCAGATAAATTACATAAATAGTCCCATTTCCCCTAAAGAAATAGAAGCAGTCATCAATAGTCTCCCAACAATAACAACAACAAAAATAAATAAATAAAGCCAAGAACAAGATGGCTTTAGTGCAGAGTTCTATCAGAACTTCAAAGAAGACCTAATTCCAACTCACCTCAAACTATTCCACACAATAGAAACAGAAGGTACTCTACATAATTCATTCTAAGAAGCCACAATTACTCTGATACCAAAAACAACTCTAAGACCCAACAAAGAAAAAGAACCTCAGGCCATATTCCCTTATGAATATCGATGCAAAAATACTCAATAGAATCCTCGAAAACAGAATCCAAGAACACATCAAAAGAATCATCCATCATGACTAAGTAGTATTCATCCCAGGGATGCAGGGGTGGTTTAATATATAGTAACCCATCAACGTAATCCACTATATAAACAAACTCAAAGACAAAAAACACATGATCATCTTATTAGATGCTGAGAAATCACTTGACATATTCCAACACCCTTTCATGATAAGTCTTGGAAAGATCAGGAATTCAAGGCCCATACCTAAACATAATAAAAGCAATAAACAACAAACCAATAGCAAACATCAAGCTAAATGGAGAGAAACTCAAAGCAATCCCACTAAAATCAGGGACCAGACAAGGCTGCCCACTTTCTCCCTACCTATTCAATATAGTACTTGAAGTCCTAATCAGAGCAATTCAACAACAAAAGGAGATCAAGGGGATACAAATTGGAAAGGAAGAAGTCAAAATTTCACTATTTGCAGATGATATGATAGTATATATAAGTGACCCAAAATATTCCACCCGAGAACTCCTAAACCTGCAAACAGCTTAAGTGCAGTAGCTGGATATAAAATTAACTCAAACAAATCAATGGCCTTTCTCTACACAAATGATAAACAGGCTGAGAAAGAAATTAGGGAAACAACACCCTTCACAATAGTCACAAATAATATAAAATACCTTGGTGTGACTCCAACTAAAGAAGTGAAAGATCTGTATGACAAGAATTTCAAGTATCTGAAGAAAGAAATTGAAGAAGATCTCAGAAGATGGAAAGATCTCCCATGCTCATGGATTGGCAGGATTAATATAGTCAAAATGGCTATTCTGCTGAAAGCAATTTACAGATTCAATCCCCATCAAAATTCCAACTCAATTCTTCACTGAGGTAGACAGGACAATTTGCAAATTCATCTGGAATAATAAAAAATCCAGGATATCAAAAACTATTCTCAACCATAGACGAACCCTGGTGGAATCACCATGCCTGACATTAAGCTGTACTACAGAGCAATTGTGATAAAAACTGCATGGTACTGGTACAGTGACAGACATGTATATCAAAGTAATAGAATTGAAGACCCAGAAATTAATGCACACAACTATGGTCACTTGATCTTTGACAATGGAGCTAAAAACCATTCAGTGGAATAAACACAGCATTTTCAACAAATGGTGCTGGCACAACTGGCAGTTAACCTGTAGAAGAATGCAAATTGATCCATTCTTATCTCCTTGTACAATGCTCAAGTTTAAGTGGTTCAAAGAACTCCACATAAAACCAAAGACACTGAGATTTGTAGAGGAGAAAGTGGTGCAAAGCCTTGAAGATATGGGCACAGGCGAAAAATTTCTAAACAGAACAACAATGGCTTGTGGTGTGTAGTGACTAGTTTTTCTTCAACTTGACACTGCTGGGTTTTCACAAAGAAAGGAGCTTCAGTTGGGGAAGTGCCTCCATGACATCCACCTGTGGAGTATTTTCTCAATTAGTGATCAAGGGGGAAAAGCCCCTTGTGGGTGGGACCACCTCTGGGCTGGCAGTCTTGGCTTCTATAAGAGAAAAGGCTGAACAAGCCAGGGAAAGCAAGCCAGTTAAGAACATCCCTCCATGGCCTCTGCATCAGCTCCTGCTTCCTGACCTGTTTGAGTTCCAGTCCTGACTTCCTTGGTGATGAACAACAGTGTGGAAGTGTAAACTGAGTAAACCCTTTCCTCCCCAACTGTTTCTTGGTTATGTTTGTATAGGAATAGAAACCCTGATTAAGACAAATTGGTACCAGCACAGTGGGGTATTCCTGTGACAACTTGACCATGTTTTGGGGAGGACTGTGGAAGGACTTTGGAACTTTAGGCTAGAAGATCTATTCTGTGTTAAGAGATTTGTCAGATGTTGTATAGAAGCTTGGAAGATAATGTTGAGAACAGTGCAGAAGATGGAGGCCTGGCTTGTAAAATTTCAGAGGGAAAATTAAAGACTCTTTTCAGGGTCATTGCTATTCTGGAGTTTGATTATTCTGTGGTTCTGGTTAGCTGGGTCTGAAGAATCAGCTGTGATTAACAATATACCAGAACTACTAATGCAAAACCTTTGCTTTACTGGGACTATTGATGCTGGTTACCTGGAGCTAGGAAATTAATGGTGATTAAAAAGAGACCAGCATCATTGAGGTGACATCCTCTCGGAAGTGTTTTCTGAAAGCACAAATATGCTGTGTTCCAGAGATAGCCAAGGTTGTACTCCTGCTGCAATAGGACTTGGTAATGTGTAAGAGTTACCCAGGTGGTACTGGTTTTGAAGGCATGAAGGGGTCATGCAGAGCAGCTGAGGCCACGGAAGCACTGTGAGGGGCCATGGAAGGCCATTGGTGAAAGTGCAGCCTCAGTTGCAATTGATGGCCCAGGACTGAAGGGGTCATGCAAAGGAGTTGAGGCTTGGCACCATGAAGAGAGCCTATAAGAGGCTAGTGTTGAAGCCTAGTTACAGGGGAAGACAGCAGCATTTTGGAGATGCCAGTATCATGGGATTACCACCAAGAACAGCAGCAGCAGTGAAGTACAGGCAGCTGGAGCCTAGAATACAAGGTGTGTGCTACAAAGGGCATGGCTGGAGAAGTGACCCAAGCCCTTGTAGGAGCCCAGAAGAACGTGAGTTGGATCCCAGACATTGGATGGTTGGAGATTGATTTTTGCTTTTGATTGTGACTGTACCCTGATATTTTTCCCTCTTGAAGGAAGAAAATATTTTAGTGGATCCCACAGTTAAGAGACTTTTAATTGTAAAAAGACTTTGGATTTTAAAGGATATTGGATATTTTAAAAGGATTGAACTTTTAATATGTAAAGATTGTGGGACTTTTAAAGTTATTTAAGATCTTGGGGATGAGTAGCCGGGCGTGGTAGCGCACGCCTTTAATCCCAGCACTCGGGAGGCAGAGGCAGGCGGATTTCTGAGTTCGAGGCCAGCCTGGTCTACAACGTGAGTTCCAGGACAGCCAGGGCTATACAGAGAAACCCTGTCTCGAAAAACCAAAAAAAAAAAAAAAAAAAAAAAAAGAACTAAGGGTTGAGGCTTACTAGTGATGTATTTGTGTGTCAAGTTGACAAGGGGTCAATTGTACTGGCTAGTTTTGGGTCAACTTGACACAGCTGGGTTATCACAGAGAAAGGAGCTTCAATTAGGAAAGTGACTCCATGAGATCCAGCTGTGGGATATTTTCTCAATTAGTGATCAAGGGGAAAGACTCCTTATGGGTGGGACCATCTCTGGGCTGGCAGTCTTGGGTTCTATAAGAGATCAGGCTGAGCAAGCCAGGGGAAGCAAACCAGTTAAGAACATCCCTCCATGCCCTCCTCATCAGCTCCTGCTTCCAGACCTGCTTGAGTTCCAGTCTTGACTTCCTTGGTGATGAATAGCAGGGTGGTATTGTAAGCTGAATAAACCCTTTCCTCCCCAACTAAGATCCAGTTAGACCAGCATGATTTATTGAAGATGCTGTCTTTTTTTTTTTTTTTAAATTTTATGGTTTTGACTTCTTTATCAACAATCAAGTGTCTGTAGGTGTGGGTTAATTTCTGGGTCTTCAATTTGATTCCAATGATCAACCTGTCTGTTTCCGTACCATGCAGGTTTTAGCCCTATTGATCTACAGTAGAGTTTGAGGTTAGAGATGATGATTCCTCCAAAGGTTCTTTTATTGTTCAAAATTGTTTTGTTTATCCTAGATATTTTTCTTTCTCCTTATGAATTTGAGAATTACTATTTCAAGATCTGTAAAAAATTATGTTGGAATTTTGATGGAATTGCATTAATCAATAGATTGCTTTTGGCAAGTTGGCCATTTTCACAATGTTATTCCTATCTATCTTTAAGCACTGGAGATCTTTCCATCTTCTTATATCTTCTTCTATTTCTTTCTTTGAGGACATGAAATTCTCATCATACAGATCTTTCACTTGCTTGATTAGAGTTATAAGGAGATATTTTATATTATTTGTGGTTACTGTGAAAGATGCTGTTTACCTAATTTCTTTCTCCGCCCTTTTATCACTTGTATAAGTGATAAAGGAAAGCCTAAGTTAATGTTTTAAAAATAAAATATAAAATACAAAATGAACACTTAGTTTTTGATTTTATAGAGGATTAAAGTTTCATCTGAAAGATGGAAATCTCAATATGTGTTTCTGGATGAATGTAATGAATAACCACAGGCAAATCCAGATCCTTATTGTACCTTATATAAACACCAACTCAATTGTAAGTTTTTAGGAAAAACATACATGATGTTTGATACCACTGCCTAGACCAAAAGCTCTGTTGTTCACTCTCTCTCTCTCTCTCTCTCTCTCTCTCTCTCCCTCTCTCTCTCCCTGTCTCTAAAAAGCTGAAATGTATACATTAGCTGCATCTTTTTCAAAATTATACAGTTTTCTCTATGAGAAGTCTTGCTATAAGTAAAATTGAGATGAAGAGCAAATTATGTATCTGACAAATTTATTATGGAAGAAAATATCATGCACATGAAAATCTCCATAATTAGAATATAAACAATCTAATTAGTGAAGAGAGTATCTGGCAAGCATTTCAGTGAAGAGCTTGTGCAAAAACAAATAAGGATATAAAATTAGTTCAATGTAATGTCTCATTAGAAAATCTGAAATTTAGAGCCATGATGACTTAATATTGTAAACTTATCTGAAAGGTGCTACTGTTACTACTACTACTAAAAATTTAATAGTACTACTACTACTACTACTGCTACTAATAATAATAATAATAATAACAACAATCACAGTAACTGCTGAGTCTGAATCACCTGTTGCTTGAGAGAATATGATATGGAGCAACCATTCCAGAAATTTGTTCAAAAGTTTCTCAGAAAATTAAACAGATAGGTACCTTAAAACCCAACAATGATACTATAGTACATTCACCTTAGATTAGAGAAAACTTTAACTCACATAAAATTCTACACAAGTTTATTTGTGATGACTTTGTTTATAATATCCCCAAACTGAAAATGACCTAGATGTCTTTCAATGAAAGAATTGCTAAACAAACTTTGGTAAATCCTTTCCATGGAATGCCACTTAGCCACCAAAAGCAGCACACTGTTGTGTTGTTATCACAATAACCTTAACAGATTTTAAGGCATTTGTAGTAAGTTGGGGTAAGGATGTGTGTTTCTATTTGAAAAGAGACACCAAACAAATCAATCACCTCTACTTCTATAAGCAAAGATGAAGAGACCAAGTTTTATGCAAATCATCCTGTGCAAATTATTACATTCAATATGATTCCAGTTATATTAAATGGAAACATACATAAACAAGGATTTTGGTGACTAGAGCTTAAAGTTGGCCGAAGGAAAAGCTAATCACCTATAGTTCTACCAATTACCTATGTGTTTTTGTCATGATAAAACATGTTTTTATTATTATTAGTAGTAGTAGTAGTAGTAGTATTTCATTTGAACTGGGTGCTGGTCACACAAATATATACATATCACAAATTTTCCAAAGACCACATGAACTTACAAAAGTTCAAGTGAGTACCTGAAAATCTAATAGAATTTAGATCTGGTGGATGGATTACATACTGCTGGTGTCCTTATGATGCTGTAATTGAGGATGCTAACATTATGGAAAGCAGTATGAAGCACATGCTATTTCTTAAACTCTTATTGAAACTACATTTACCTCAAAACAAGAAATTTATTTGAAAACAAAACAAAACAAAACAAAACTTTGGTGTGGAATTTTGTATTCCGAAATAAATGATACCTAGAATAGAATATCAAGGTTTTTGTGAGTGTAATTTAGGAGATGATAAGAAAAAAGTCATTGTTTATTCTGAAGATAAAATAAATTTTAGTGAAATCATGTGATATATCCCCCAAAACTCATATAGTTAAATTGTCTCAATGCAGTCAGCATAATCATCCTTGAATATACAAAAGTGGCTATTTCTGTGCTGCAAAATTTCCCCTTAGACCAGTTTCTTTGCTATAACTTATATGGTTGTAACCATAAGTTAGGCTTTGCATTAGTTCTCTGTGTCCAACAAACAACTCACAAATTTAACAGCTTTGGAAAAAAGCATGTCTTATCTATAAAGTCTGCAAGGTAAGAATTAGAACACAGCTTTGTGGAATTCTCTGCTTTGAATCTCCCACAAGACTACAATCAAGGTGTCAGTGAGCATTATCTTTAAGCTCAATTTGTGAAAAAAATGTGCTTCTACTATAATTTCTATGGTTTTTGAAAAATCCAATTCAATGAAAGCTCTTTGACTGACAGTCTAGGTTTCTTCTCCTTGGCTCCCTGCAAGGAACTGTTCTTACTTTCATTCTTGCCATGCAATCATTTGTAAAACACTAAAATGACAGAGAAGAAGGAAAACAAGTGAAAGTAGTAATTACTTTATAATGTGGGTAGTAATCTCTTTCCTTCAATGTTGATGCAATTTTGCTGTTGATAAAAGCAAGTTATCCAAAGTGAGTTTATTACACATAATTCTAATTAACAAGAGATGGGCATCCCTTGGGGGTCAAAGTAAATCCAGTTTATCATTAAGGTCTACTTGTTATTCACTATGTATTCAATCTGATGTTGTTACAATGCTGAATTCTTTTAATGCGGTAGGGTACAATACACCTGTAACTAACTGGAAAGAATATTGAAAGTCATCAGAGGTGAGAACCTGAGAAGGAGGTAGCTTTCACTGGTGAACAGCTGGTAAGTTCTTAGTGTGTTTAGCTACTATCCCAGATAGTTAAATTGCATCAGGATGATTTAGAGTGAAGACCAGGAAAGTCAATATAGTGTGATTGTTTCAAAATAGAATTTGAAAATATTTATTGAAAACCATTTTTTTTAATTTTAAGACACTATGTTCATCATTGTGGTCACAAAAGAAAGTTTTGGAATTTTTAATGATGATACAATGATCCTGATGTTTTAAATAGTAGAATCAAAGGCCAGACAAAAATATTGTTTTCCTGACCATTATGAGTGTTTGTTTTCCTTCCAGTTTGCAGGCGTAGTTGTATGTGTATATGTGTGTGTGTGTGCTAGTGTGTGCATGAACATGGGTGGGCATGCATATGGAGGATTTCCTCAGTCATCTTCCATCATTATTCCACTGTATTCAGTGAGGCAAGATCAATCAGTCAAACCTTAAGTTTATCTATTTGGCTCATCTCTTTTTCCAGCTTCCTCTTGGGATGCCCCTAAGAACCTTCTGAAGCTGACATTTCCCTGAGGTCACAGCATCTACCTGGTAGATATGCATTTAGAGACCATGAACTCTAGGCCTCAAGTTTGAGCTGAGAGCAAGTTAACCACCTAACGTTCTCTCCAGGTTCTCCATGTTCCATTCTGTCTTCTACTGGATCATACTTGCTTGGGAGGCAGACATTTAACCTACAGGTAAATATGCCAAATTTCTGTTTTGGCTCATCTCTTGCAGAACCTCTTCAAAAATGCAGTTTTGCTCCTTTGAAGTCTTCTCTCCCTGACTGGCCATAACTGTAATTACTGCCAAGCTTATAGTCACAGAGGAAATGTCTAGAAGAAGCAGGAATTTGAAATGACATAAAGCACCATCTTACAATTCTAAAAACAACATATTTACAGATGAAGGTCACAAGCAAAAACAACAAAAAATGCAAAACAGAAAATCAAAACAAAAAACCCAAACAACAACAACAACAAGAACAACAACAAAAACCCCAGCTAAGTGGAAAGGAAAGAGAGAGGGATAGAGTGGGAAGAAATGCAATTTGTACTTTGAGTTAATGATGGTATAGACAGGTGATTATGCATTCCTCAGGCCTGTCTAGGAGAAAATCCGTCCAGGAGTGATGGAGGTACCTTAACAGGATGATGATGATCCTTGCAAGGATTGGATGATGAAATTACCTTTACTAGTTTAAGAGGGAATATGTTGTTGTTGTTTTTTTAAGTACCCTGCAATATATGAATCGATCATTTCACTTATAATATGGGCATAGTTAATACAACCCAATCATAATATAATAGCTATAAGTACAAACAAACCAATAAGATGAACTGTAATTTGATTCAGTTGAGATCTATAAACCAAGACTTTTTCTATCACCACTAAACAGTCAAGGAACTTGAAGTTTAGGGAAATTCAGACTTACTCTTAAGGGTGTGTAGTTAAACATGACAGATAATCAGGATTTCGGAACCCATACCCCACATTTTTTCTCTTTGTACTTGGACTATTTGTTTGCCTACCTTTCCATCTTAAAGTCTATTCTAGACTTCTTGATATTTTACTAGGTGGCCTACTAAATTTCTATGACTTTTCTGGCCTCCAGTGATTATTAGTAAGCACTTAATCTTTAAACTACAGATGATTCTGAGGTGAATTGTACTTACAAGTGCTGCACACTTAAATTATTTGAAGCCATTCTTGACAGGAATCACATGCAGAGATGTTAATGAACCATCAAAAACCTATGGCCTTGATAGCCTGAGAATTGATTGGTTACCTAGCCAATTATTCCTAGTCACATTTCCCCTACAATACCACAATTTTATCACAAGGATTTAACAAGGGAGGATTTCTAAGTCCACGAATTAAGTCATCAAATTAGAGCAGAGGCAATAAGCATGGCTTGGAGATGTGAAATGATATCCCACTCACCAAAGCAGCAAAGGGCAGCTTGGAAGGGAGGACCTGAGCTGATTCCTCATTGTTTTCCCATTCTGTCTGCAGTTCATTGTGTTCTTGAAAGTGTTACTTTTGCAGTACCTAATGAATGATACATCAAGGCCTGCCATGAAACTGTAGGGAGAAACTCTATGGTATGACTCATGAGCTGTGCTGAATTACCGATCTTTTCTCATTAGTCTGATTAAAAACCTAAGCTCATTATGGCTCAGGAAGTGATTTGGTTTCAATGCCTTTTGGTTATGTTATTTTATGTTCCTTTTCTTATTTTGCAGGAGCACATATTTTGGCTAAGAAATCATTTTCTATTTTAAATGATGCTACATTTCAACTCTTAAATGTGTGTTCATTATCATATAATTCAAATCTATAAAGGCTCTTTTTTGCACTTTTAAGAACTATTTAAAAAAACAAGTGATTTTCATTTTTTTTTGTCTTATGTGGTATTTTGTTTCACAGATGAGAACCTTCTAGACAGTTTTGTGGCATGTTTTATAGCAGTGATGGTACTAGGTAGCTATTTAATAAACTAATATACCTAAAGCATGTGGAAAACTACAGGCCCAAATGTGTGTATCTCTTACTTCATTTACAAATATGGAAATGTTCAGATTTTTCCTTTATGACCAAACTAAGCATTCTTTAATCAAAAAGGATAATGAAGAGATTAGAAAATGTTCTGATATGAGGACTTAAGGACACATTGGCATGACTATTGGAATAAATGCCTAATTCTGAATATGCTCTCAGAGTTAACTGGAACTCCTGGGATTTTTCTAAATTTCTGTGACACAAACCTTGCAAGTAAAGGTTGGTATACACATGAGTCTCACTGTTTTCTTCATTACATCTCAGTGAAGGGTGTTTAGAGCAAGCCAACTATTCTTTAGCTGAAGGTGGAATCATCCTGGTGTTAACCATGAAGGTATCCCCTCTATCTGTATATTGGTTGTATCTAATAAGCTGGCGACCATGAGCCTTCAACTGGCATAGAAATATGAGCATGTGGTATGTAATAAACATTTGGATAGACCTTCAAGAAGACATTTGTGACTGTGTCCAATGCCTTTGGGTATCAAATGGAGGGATATATTTATTATCTAGGGTTGCTATAAAGAATAAGGTCATCTAACTTATAATATGGGGGATAACATCTCCTAAAATATGAGCTACACAAACAGTCCTACAGCACTGGTGAAAGGGATCCAGGCCAATAAAATTCTTACTCTCCATAAATGTTCAAAGGATTTTTAAAAAATATTGCCTGGGTAGTATAGAAGGAAACAGGCAAAGGCATGAGATCTAAGGTTGTCATGACTATTGCAATGGTTAAGGCACAGCTATGCATTATTTTTATTTAGGATTGATGAAGAGAATACACAGGTCTGAGGTATAAATTTTTGGGTTATTTTTCCACTTACTTTTATTGTTTAACTTCACTTTAATAGTCATTCTATAATCTCATATTCCAGTTGATGGCAAGGGGATCACATGGACTACAGGGAGCTTTGTGGGCTTTGGAGGCTTTTGCAACCTGTTGCTTCCAATGTCTATATCAAAGAATCTTAATAACATTAAAATACTAGACTTCATCCACTTGCTGTTCTTATAGTATCTAACGCTAGATGATCCATAAGAAAGTTTATTTGATCTTTATTTGAACTTATACTTCTGGGATAGAAAGTTCAAAAACTGTTAAGAAACATGAGCTTTAACTCAGAAAAGAAATGAAAGGGGAACTAGCCTGGGTATGAACTAAAATATAAGGGATGGCATTGTTGAAATGTTGCTTGTTTAATTAATTGTCTTAAATAATTTGATTAATTACTCACTAAATTGATTAATCCAATAAATAGTGGAGTCATTTATGAGATTAATCAAATCCCACACAATGAGAACTTATCTCTGTAAAATAGAATGAATGAGTCCATAAGGTGAGGACCCACACTACTCTGCAAACATCAGTAATTCTCACACTCCAACACTGACGCAACTGACACCATCAAGACACAAATTCCTGGGCACACTCAAGATAGTATGTTTACTTTCCTTAAGAAACTATTAATTGGTTTCTTTTGGGTTATGTCTTTTAAAATATATATTATTACTTCAGTTTGTGTGTCATTGGCATGATATAGAAGTCTCCCAAAGTCAAGAGATAAAAAAAAAAAAAAGATATGTATAGCATGGGAAAGATTTCTGAATCTCTGTCATGGCTTGTTTAAATTTCAAGAGTATTCATGAGAGGTAAAAGGAGAAGAGGTATAGGGTCTATAGATGAAAACATTTTCTTAGAAACCCTCCACATATATTTCTATTTTTATGTCATAGCTGTTTGATTAATGTTCTCTATATTTCTGTTTTTAAAACTCAATATTTACACAGATTTGTTGCACTCTAGTGTTACATATTTTTTAAAATCAGTGTTTTCTCAAAGAGCTCTGAGCTTTATAACTTTAAAATTCTACTCATCTTTCAGAAAATCTATTGTTAGCTATTTAAAAAAATTATACTTTCTTCATGAAAGTTATTTTTGAAATAGAAAAAGCAGAAAGGTTTGGTGAAATTTCCAGATCTGTTTACCAAGTTACTCTAAGACTTAAGAATAGAAGTATTATTTATCTTAGTATGAGGACTCTTCTCTGCAGTTAGTAAAAATTTAAAGTGCACAACTTTTACAAAAGGACATTGAAAGCAATTCATTATCATTTAAAAAGGCATGATTTTGATTACCAAATAGCAGTGATAAAATGTAAATGTTGAAAAAGAGCTTAAACCCAGGCTTGAAGAGAAAATAGTAAAACAAATAGCACACACATTCAATGTAGCATTCTAGATTCATGCCAAAAACAGGCAATTGGTTTATATGTAGTTATTAAAATGTTTGTGTATCAAATTAAATAGAAATAGAAATATAAATGTGCACATAGTAAGTTCTCAGACATCCAGAAGTTATGCATTTATGCACTATGAGAAAATAAGTACAGGGAAGATTTGATTCTACATAGAAATAGTTGCTATTTCATAAGAGAGTGAATTTTGTAAAAAAAATTAATTATTTATTAGATATTTTCTTCATTTACATTTCAAATGCTATCCTGAAAGTTCCCTAACCATCCCCCCAGCCTGATCCCCTATCCACTCACTCCCACTTCTTGGCCCTGGCATTCCCCTGTAATGGGGCATATAAAGTTGGCAAGACCAAGGGGCCTCTCTTCCCATTGATGGCCGACTAGGCCATCTTCTGCTACATATGCAGCTAGAGACACGAGCTCTGGGGGTTCTGGTTAGTTCATTTTGTTGTTCCACCTATAGGGTTGGAGACACCTTCAGCTCTTGGGTACTTTCTCTAGCTTGTCCACTTGGGGCCCTGTGTTCCATCCTATAGATGACTATGAGCATCCACTTCTGTATTTCACAGGAACTGGCATAGTCTCACAAGAGACAGCTATCTCATGGTCCTTTCATCAAAATCTTGCTGGAATATGAAATAATGTCTGGGTTTGGTGGCTGATTACCTCTGGGTGGGGCAGTCTCTGGTTGGTCCATCCATTCATCTTAGCTCCAAACTTTGTCTCTGTTACTCCTTCCATGGGTATTTTGTTCCCTATTCTAGGGAGGAATGAAGTTTCCACACATTAGTATTCCGTCTTGTTTTTCTTGTGTTTTGCAAATTGTATGTTGGGTATTCTAGGTTTCTGGGGTAATATCCACTTATCAGTGAGTGCATATCAAGTGACTTCTTTTGTGATTGGGTTACCTCACTCAGGATGACATCCTCCAGATGGATCCACTTGCCTAAGAATTTCATGAATTCCTTGTTTTTAATAGCTGAGTATTACTCCATTGTGTAAATGTACTACATTTTCTGTAACATTCTTCTGCTGAGGGATATCTAGTTTCTTTCCAGCTTCTGGCTATTATAAATAGGGCTGCTATGAACATAGTGGAGCATGTGTCCTTATTACCAGTTGGAACATCTTCTGGGTTTTTGCCCAGGAGAAATAATGCTGGATCTTCCTGTAGTACTATGTCCAGTTTTCTGAAGAAGCACCAGACTGATTTCCAGAGTGGTTGTACCAGCTTGCAATCCCATCAGCAAAGGAGGAGTGTTCCTCTTTCTTCACATCCTCAACATCATGTGCTTTCACCTGAATTTTTGATCCTAGCTATTCTGACTGGTGTGAGGAGGAATCTCAGGGTTGTTTTGATTTGCATTTCCATGATGATTAAGGATGTTGAATATTTTTTCAAGTGCTTCTCAGCCCTTAGGTATTCCTCAGTTGAGAATTCTTTGTTAAGCTCTGTACCCCATTTTTTTTTGTTTGTTTGTTTGTTTTTCGAGACAGGGTTTCTCTGTATAGCCCTGGCTGTCCTGGAGCTCACTCTGTAGACCAGGCTAGCCTCGAACTCAGAAATCCGCCTGCCTCTTCCTCCCCAGTGCTGGGATTAAAGGCGTGTGCCACCACACCTATTTGAATTTTGGGAGTTCAGCTTCTTGAGCTCTTTGTATATATTGGATATTAGTCCCCTATCAGATTTAGGATTGGTAAAAATTCTTACCCTATCTGTTGGTGGCCTTCTTGTTTTCTTGACAGTATCTTTTGCCTTACAGAAGCTTTGCAATCTTATGAGGTCTCATTTGTCAATTTTTGATCTTATAGCACAGGCCATTGCAGTTCTATTTAGGAATTTTTCCCCTGTGCCTATATCATCGAGGGTTTTCCGGAATTTCTCCTGTATACATTTCAATGTCTCTGATTTTATGTGGAGTTTTTTGATCCACTTAGACTTGAGTTTTGTACAAGGAGATAAGAATGGATCAATTCCTATTATTCTACCTGATAACCACCAGTTCTGCCAATACCATTTGTTGAAAATGCTGTCTTTTTTTCACTAAATGGTTTTAGCTACCTTGTCAAAGATCAAGTAACCATAGCTGTGTGGGTTCACTTCTGGGTCTTCAATTCTATTCCATTGATCTACATGTCTTTCACTGTACTAGTACCATGCAGTTTTTATCCTAATTGCTCTGTAGTACAGCTTGAGGTCAGGCATAGTGATTCCACCAGAGGTTCTTTTATTGTTGAGGATAGTTTTTGCTATCTAGGTTTTTTGTTACTCCAGATGAATTTTCAAATTGCCCTTTCTAACTCAGTGAAGAATTGAGTTGCAATTTTGATGGGGATTGCATTAAATCTGTAGATTGCTTTCAGCAGGATAGCCATTTTGACTACATCAATCCTGCCAATACATGGGCATGGGAGACCTTTCCAGCTTCTGAGATCTTCCTCAATTTCTTTCTCCAGGGACTTGAAGTTCTTGTCATGAAGATCTTTCACTTCTTTTGTTAGAGTCACACCAAGGTATTTTATATTATTTGTGACTATTGTGAAGGGTGTTTTTTCCCTAATTTCCTTCTCAGGCCATTTATCCTTTGTGTAGAAAAAAGCCATTGATTTGTTTGAGTTAATTTTATTTCTAGCTCCTTCACTGAAGCTATTTATCAGGTTTAGGAGTTCTCTGGTGGAATTTTTAGGGTTACTTATATATACTATCATATCATGTGCAAATAGTAATAATTTGATTTCTTCCTTTCCAATTTGTATCCCCTTGACCTCCTTTTGTTGTTAAATTGCTCTGGCTAGGACTTCCAAGTACTATATTGAATAGGTAGGGAGAAAATGGGCAGCCTTGTCTAGTCCCTGATTTTAGTGGGATTGCTTCCAGCTTCTCTCCATTTACTTTTGATGTTGGCTACCGAATTGCTGTAGATTGCTTTTATTATGTGTAGGTACAGGCCTTGAATTCCTGATCTTTCCATGACTTTTTATCATGGAATGCTGTTGGATTTTGTTAAATGCTTTCTCAGCATCTAAGGAAATGGTCATGTGTTTTTTGTCTTTGAGTTTGTTTATATAGTAGATTGCGTTTATGGATTTCTGTATATTAAACCATCCTTGCATCCCTGGAATGTAGCCTAAATAGTAATGATGGATGATTATTTTTATGCGTTCTTGGATTTGGTTTTCGATGATTTTATTGAGTATTTTTGCATTGATATTCATAAGGGAAATTGGTCTGAAGTTCTCTTTCTTTGTTGGGTCTTTGTGTGCTTTAGGTATGAGAGTAACTGTGGCTTCATAGAATGAATTGTATAGAGTACCTTCTGTTTCTATTTTGTGGAATAGTTTGAGAAGAGTTGGAATTAGGCCTTCTATGAAGGTCTGATAGAATTCTGCATTAAACCCATTTGGCCCTGGGCATTTTTGGTTGTGAGACACTTAATGACTTCTTCTACTTCTTTAGGGGAAATGAGACTGTTAAGATGATTAATCTGCTCCTGATTTAACTATTGTACCTGTTATCTGTCTAGGAAGTTGTCCATTTCCTCTTGGGTTTTCAGTTAAGTATAGCCTTTTGTATTAGGATATGATTATGTTTTGGATTTCCTCAGGTTCTGTTGTTATGTCTCCTTTTCATTTCTGATTTTGTTAATTAGGATACTGTCCCTGTGCCCTCTAGTTAGTCTGGCTAAGGGTTTATCTATCTTGTTGGTTTTCTCAAAGAACCAGCTGCTGGTTTGGTTGATTCTTTGAATAGCTCTTTTTGTTCCACTTGGTTGATTTCAGCCCTAATTTAAAATTTTCCTGCAGTCTATTCCTCTTGGGTGAATTTGCTTCCTTTTGTTCTAGAGATTCTAGGTGTGTTGTCAGGCTGTTACTGTATGTTCTCTCTAGTTTCTTTTTAGAGGCACTCAGGGTTGTGAGTTTTCTTCACAGGACTGCTTTCATTGTGTCCCACAAGTGTGTCTATGTTGTAGCTTCATTTTCATTAAACACAAAAAAGTCTTTATTTTCTTTCTTTATTTTATCCTTGACCAAGGATTCATTGAGTAGAGTGTTATTCAGTTTCCATGTGAATGTTGGCTTTCTATGATTTATGCTGTTATTGGAGATCAGTGTTAGTCCATGGTGATCTGATATGGTGCATGGGATAATTTCAATATTTTTGAATCTGTTAAGGCCTGTTTTGTGACTGATTATATAGTCTATTTTGGATTATGCACCATGAGATGTTGAGAAGATGGTATATCCTTTGGTTTTAGGATAAAATCTTCTGTAGATATCTGTTAAATCCATTTTTTCATAACTTCTGTTAGTGTCCAGGTGTCTCTGTTTAGTTTCTGTTTCCAGGATCTGTCCATTGGTGAAAGAGGGGTGTTAAAGTCTCCCAATATTATTGTGTGAGCTATAATGTGTGCTTTGAGCTTTAATAACATTTCTTTAATCAATGTGGCTGCCCTTGCATTTGGAGCATAGATATTTAGAATTGATAGTTCATCTTGGTAGATTTTACCTTTGATGAGTATGAAGTGCCACTCCTTGTCTTTTTTGATAACTTTGGGTTGGAAGTCAATTTTATTCGATATTAGAATGGCTACTCCAGCTTGTTTCTTCAGACCATTTGCTTGGAAAATTGTTTTCCAGTCTTTTACTCTGAGGTAGTGTCTGTCTTTGTCCCTGAGGTGAGTTTCATGTAAGCAGAAAAATGTTGGGTACTCTTTGTGTAGCCTGTCTATTAGTCTACATCTTTTTATTAGGGAATTGAGTCCATTGATGTTAAGAGAAATTAAAGAAAAGTAATTGTTGCTTCCTGTTATTTTTGTTGTTAAAGTTGGGATTCTGTTCTTGGGACTGTCTTCTTTTAGGTTTATTGAAGGATTACTTTCTTGCTTTTTCTAGGGTGTACTTTCTGTTCTTGTGTTGGTGTTTTCCCATTATTATCCTTTGAAGGGCTGGATTTGTGGAAAGATTTGGTCTGAATTTGGTTTTATCATGAAATACTTTGGTTTCTTCATCTATGGTTATTCAGCGTTTTGCTGGGTATAGTAACCTGGGATAGCATTTTGTTCTCTTAAAGTCTGTATAACATCTGTCCAGGATCTTCTGGCTTTCATAGTCTCTGGTGAGAAGTCTGGAGTAATTATAATAGGCCTACCTTTATATGTTACTTGACCTTTTTCCCTTCCTGGTTTTAATATTCTGTCTTTATTTAGTGTATTTGTTGTTCTGATTATTATGTGTCTGGAGGAATTTCTTTTCTGGTCCAGTCTATTTGGAGTTCTGTAGGCTTCTTGTATGTTCATGGCATCTCTTTCTTTAGGTTTGGGAAGTTTTCTTCTATATTTTCTTAAAGATATTTGCTGGCCCTTTAAGTTGAAAATCTTCATTCTCATCTACTCCTATTATCTATATGTTTGGTCTTCTCATTGTGTCCTGGATTTCCTGGATGTTTTGAGTTAGGATCTTTTTGCATTTTGCATTTTGTTTGATTGTTGTGTCTACTTTCTCTATGGACTCTTTTACACCTGAGATTCTCTCTTCCATCTCTAATATTCTGTTGCTGATGTTCACATCTATGGTTCCTGATTTCTTTCCTAGGTTTTTCAACTCCAGAGTTGTCTGCCTTTTAGGGTTTTTTTTTTGTTTTTGTTTTTGTTTTTGTTTTTGTTTTTGTTTTTTTTTGTCGTTGTTGTTGTTTTGTTTGTTTGTTTGTTTTTGTTTTTATTGTTTCTACTTCCATTTTTAGATCTTTTATGGTTTTGTTCAATTCCATCACCTGTTTGGTTTTTTGTGTTTCCTCTTTAAGGACTTCTACCTGTTTAGCAGTGCTCTCCTGTATTTCTTTAAGTGAGTTATTAATGCCCATCTTAAAATTTTCTACCACTATCATGAGATATGATTTTAAATTAGAATCTTTCTTTTTGGGTGTGTTAGGGTATCCAGGACTCGCTGTGGGGGTGTACTGGGTTCTGATGATGCCCAATGTTCTTGGTTTCTGTTAGTAAGATGCTTACATTTGCTTTTCGCCATCTGGAAATCTCTGATATTAATGTTCTAATGGTCTCTGGATGGAGCTTATTCCTCCTGTGATTCTTTTAGCCTCTGTCAGCACTCCTGGGAGTCCATCTCTCACCTGAGTCCCAGTGGTCAGAGCACTCTCGGCAGGCAAGCTCTCTTCTTGCAGGGAAGGTTCACAGAAGTCTGGAGCTCTGATCCACTTCCTGAGACCTGGGGTCAGAGTTTTCCCTGTAGGCCAACTCTCCTATGGTGTGGAAGGTGCCCAGGGGTCTGAGTCTCAGCTCTACCTCCTGGCTGAGGATGAAGCTCCAATGGGCCTTGACCAAGAAACTCTGTTGCTTCTGTCACCCATGTTCTCCCCCGCTATCCTGAGGTCCCATGTTGCTAGGGGTCTTGTGGCATGGAGAGTCCTCTGGGGCCCTTGGTGCCCTCGGCTACGTTCACAAGGAAGATGTTGGGGCTGGCCCTGACCGAAATGGATCCCAGCCTCTTTTCGGATGGGGTTCCTGATGGCTCAAGACCCTCTGCGATTTTTTGGAGCTGATGTTGTGTTCCACTCACCCATATCCCAAGGTGATCTTGAGACCCTGCCAAGATGTTTAATCTCTATATTATTTTAAAAAGCAAAAATTTAATAATGTTGATAATGTCAATTAAGTATAATATGTAATTTAACAAACATTTGACTTGGGAAGAACATATTTAAAAATCACAGTGAGACAACATGAATTTTTTCAATATTATAAAGGATTACAAGCTGTACAATAATATTTAAGATGGTAGCCAGTGACATGCTACTTTTGAAATAAATTTCTAACTCAACTATCTGTAGTATGAGAGGCAGATATTATTAAGTAGTTATATGAATAAAATATGAATTTTAACTTTTGAATGTATACTTAGCAAACAAATCAGTAAAGAGATCTAGATTCTTGCTGGGGGGAAGGTGAGTTTTATAGTGAGTCTTTTTGATTTCAAATCTCAGATCATTTTTCAATAAAAATGACAGAATTGAAAAGAAGATTTTGGAGTTTGAGAACTTGAATATTTTCTCTGTGAACTCATTCCTTAGCCTATAGTACATTCAAATTAATTTATCTTACAACGGATTTATAATAAGTCAATAATCAGAGAAATAGACTCTCAGTATTGATGTCAAATTATTGTTTACAATCCTTAATACTGCAATCTACAGTGTAATTGTTAACCTTCTTTATGAGCTTGAACAGACTTACAGTCCGCCAGGAGATACCCTTCTGACCTATTATTCCCAAAGAGTATCAGGAGACAGAGGAGCAATACTTGTATATGATTTGCATGATTTGTGTCACATTTTCAAAAAAAAAAAAAAAAAGGAAGAAAGCCAACTGAAGACCAGCATCCATTGCTCTTTACTTTCTTAGTATAGGTCTAATATGAAAAACTGCTTCATGCTCCAGATGTAATCCCTTCCCTTCCATGATGGGATGAACCCTCAATGTGTGAGACAGAATAAATCCTTCCTTTTATAATGTTGTTTCTTTCAAATAGTTATCATCAGCTAATACCGATGGTCTTGACTGATAGTCATGCTTGGGATTTTATTGATAGCCAGTTGCTCCCAAATAAAGAAACAATTGAAGGTAAAGGTTGAAAGCAGTGTTCTTGGGCAAATTCACTCATGATTGCATGCTGTCTTACCTCCAACTGTAGACAACGAAGGCTTCAGTTATAATATTATGGACTGTAAAACTACAAACCATAAAGAATGCTGATCACAAATAAATCCTATCAAGTATTTTAATATCTCCACAGTTCAAAACAATAATGCACAATTAAATATAGCTTTTATCTTGGCACCTTCCATGTTTTTTTTCCTTACTCCCTCATTTAAAACTCTGCAATCTTTCCTCCAATAATTTCTAGGTTGACATGATGTTATAGTTTCTACATATAGTCAATAATTTCTGCCCCATGTGTCCTCTAAAAAGCCATAGTTTCTATGTTAAAAATTATAAATATTCTCCCTCTCCCCAAAATAACATTTCAACATTTTAAATTTTTTACAAAGTAAAGAATATAGGTGGAACACAAACTGATTTTGATATTGATGAGGGCATCATAGGTAGAGGGAATGTAAGTAGCATACCATTATCTACTCCATAAATGAACAACAGCAACAACAACAACAACAACAACAACAGAAAACAGCCAGGGTGTCTAACCAAAATGTAGGGAAATCAAAATTAATAGCAAACAGCAGAGTTCTTTTTCTTTAATCTGCCACATGCCACCAATTCCTGTCTTGAGCTGTATACCAGCTTTCTGGCAGACAGTACATTTACTCATAAAGAACAGGTACAGTGGTTCATCCCATAAGGAGGGCAAAGATTAATGAAGTGTGTTTGTAAATGCTAGTAATATGAGAGGCAATAGTCACCCTTATAATAATACTTTAATTAACACCAATATGATCCATTAATGGACTCTCTGTAGCACATTCAGATTCATTCTTTTCTAGTGTTCTCAGCAGCAGCTATATAACTGCACCAACAAGCATTATTTTCTGTTGCACTCTAACAATAATAGAGCCATAAAAACACAAGCCACATTAGAGAACCTGGCTGATTGAAGGATGTCAGTGAAAACAGAACATAAAAACACTTTAAGTGTAAAGACAATTTAAGTAATTACGTACATCTTCCTTCATACCAGGCTTTCTGGTATCCTAGCATATCAATATTTTATGGCAACATCCACTGACATCTTTAATGCTTCATAGCTTCCTTGTTTAAACCTTATAGGCACAGTGTAAAACAAATTTCTCAAATTTATTTCTCATTTTTTCAAAGTCCGGGTCTAGTTCCACCAACTATGCAAATATTTTTCCACGTTGAGTAGGTCACCTTTATTAATGTTTCTGTTGGTTTATTCATATTCTTGTATTCATTATAGTCTTTAAATAGCTGACTAAATGTCTATAAAAATTTCACTTGTAACAAGCCATGGAGGTTGAGGATATGTAATTCTTTATTTTTGTATCTCTTGAGTCTAAAATAGTTGTTGACATCTAAAATAACATCAAAAACATATTTGTGTCATGAATAAATTGAAAAACAAGTAGGAAATTGTACATAAATTAGGATATTTTATCTGAGTCTGTATGGTTTTATAAACCATAAAAGCAACACAATCCACAAAAATAATGAAAGTAATATTTCTAGAAATATTATCTCTTACAGTACTTGAGTCAGAAAATTAGAGTCTACCAGGGAAACTATAACTATAGCCTTTTCCACAAAGTCAGGCAATAAATACTCATTCCATTTTGTTTACCATGACAAATTGTTGTGACTATGCGATGGGTAAAATTTCTGCTAAATGTCGTGATTAATCAGCAAGAAGACAGGGCCAGATGTTAGAAATAAATTTGCTCTCTCAGCAGATTTCCCAGTGCTTCATGCTTTTAAATATTCTGTTCATTTTCCCTGGATGATCCAATCTGTCTGTTATTTCCTGACTTAACTGGTTTAAAGTTTTTTGAAACAGATCATCAATGAAAATTTCCCTTATATCAACCAACTTATATTGAATATTAATTATTTAGAATTTTTTCACTGATGTAGTGATGTTTCCAGTTATTTGATTAGGAAGTGGGATTTATAAACTTTATTTATTTTATTAGAGACATAGAGAATATGTGGTGTGTGTGTGTGTGTGTGTGTGTGTGTGTGTGTGTGTGTGTGTACATAACTGCAGGTACTTGTACAGACTAACCTAAGGTCTTGGATAGGTTAGAGCTGGAGTTACAGGTAGCTGTGAGTTTCACAATAAGGGTGTTGGTAACCAAACTTGGGTCACCTGGAAGTTAGCAATTGCTCTTAACTCATCCTTCTAGCTCCGAATATTTTTTTTTGGGGGGGGGTGGTTCGAAACAGGGTTTCTCTGTGTAGCACTAGCTGTCCTAGATCTTACTCTGTAGCCTTGAACTCAGAAATCTGCCTGCCTCTGCCTCCCAAGTGCTGGGATTAAAGGCATGAGCGACCACTGCCCGGCAAAGATTATTTTTTGTATTTCAAAATTATATTTATGTAGCAGGTATGTATTCATCAGTGCCCAGTATTACAAAGTCCAGACAATCTGTTGAAGCTACAATTACAGGTATTGGGAACAACCTGGGAAGGGAACTGGGGACCTAAATAAGGTGTTTAAAAACAATCAAATAAACTGCTGAGGCAGAAGGTCCTTTATCCCTTCTAATCACTTTTTACATATTTTTTTCTATAACTTTATATGGTTCTTTCCTTTTTTTTCTTTTTTCCTTCTCCTGTTCATAGATATTTAGATAGAAAAATTGATGGCCATAGCTGTAGACATAGATATTCAGTTTTAATCTCCACCCAACTGTATTTGTGTGTGTGTGTGTGTGTGTGTGTGTGTGTGTGTATGTGTGTGTGTGTGTGCGTGCGTGAGTGAAGGCTAGAGGTCATTATCAGATCTGTCTCTAAGTCTCCCTCCACTTTATTTTTCTTTTGTCAAGGACTCCTACTGAACCAGGAGCTCACCCATTCAGCAAAGCTGGTTGGTCACTAGGCCCTATAGATTTACAATGTCTATTTTATCCAAAGCTAGAGTGATAGATGTCTGCCTTCTTGCCTGACATTTAACAGGGTTCTGGGAATCCAGACGCAGACCCTCATGCGTAAGCAGCAAACAACTTAGTAAATGATTCATCTGCCTAGCTATGTTTTTTTTCTTTCTATTTATTTGTCCCTCCAGAGCAGCTAACATGGAGTAGATCTTCTGTAAATACTCAATGAATCAAAATGAGTAATTTTTTAACATATACATTGGCTTTTGGTTATGCCATGTTTAGTTTCTATGGTGATGTTTTAGTGGAAGTATTTTCTTGTCAGTGATAGTAAATTCATTTTAATACACAACTGGGTACATAAGAAAGGCTTCTGATGTTTTTGCCTGGATCCCAGCACTACATCTACATGTTACTCTTGAAGGGAGCTCTCAAATGTTCCCATTCTCTTGTGTTAAGTTTTCCTCAGGAGATGTGAAAAAGCATCCCTTGCTCCACATAGGGAACGGACCACAGGTTAAAGGAATCAATCCACCGCCATCTAATGCTATGGACTAATGTACTTATTTAGATGACTTTCAGAAATATTGATGAGGTGTTACAGGAGCATGGCTGACTCACACACAGCTGCATCAGTTCAAAGCCCACCACAGCATGAGCGTTGACTCATGAAAGTGCTGTATCACTTATTCTCCCTGTTCAACTTGCACCTGGCTCAACAGGTCAGACTGTTTCCTTTCCCTGTCAGTTGTTTACTGCTTCTATAATCTTGAAGAGAATCCTTGTGCTAAAATTCTAATTTTAATCTTGTAAATTTTAGCTCTCTATGAGTCAGAGGCTTATTTACTTCCCAAATCTGAATCTCATGATCCTCCCTTGTACCTCTTCCCAGGAAGTAATGTCTCAGTTTAGAGAGAATTGCTATATACTATTCTACCCCTTTCTCTGGCCCCCATATTCTTCCTGTTCCCTCTTTATGATGTTCCCTAAGCCTTGGAGGGGATGACTCAGTTGCCCATCTAAAGATATAAGCATTGGGCCAGCTGCCATATCAGCAGTCACTTGTTATCAAGAATGTTAGCAGTGCTTGATTCTCTGTAGCATGCCATCCATTCTAAAACGGAAAAGTATTTCAATGTCTGCCTGAGGCTGACAGAGAGTCATGGTTGACATAAACACAAATGTTTATTTAGAAAGCAGATGCATTGAATCCCTTTGAAAGACTGTAACAATTGCAATTGTCTTCCTACTTCCTACCTGTAACCTTTTAAGTCATAGGCTTCTGCTCTGGCAAAGAGGACCACATATGAGTTCTCTCCTGTGGGATTGGCTATAAATACAAAAATAAATAAATAAATAAATAAACAAACAAATAAATAAAATCATGGCTTGCTTCACTCTTAATAGCTGTGCCACTACTGAAAAGTGGGTGCATCTTTCTCAAAGTGTTGGCACTGTAGCACAAAAGGTCCATAGTCAAACAAGACTATCAGTGAAATTTCTCATCTAGTTCCATAACATAGTTACTTTCCAGAACTTCTAACCAGCAAGAGAGGAGATTCAACCCCAGCTTGTTTTCCCCAAATCCAGCAATCAGTCAGTGGTAATTTTAGCAATAGGCACTTACTGTCTAGTTCTTTTTTTTTCTATTTATTTATTTATTTATTTATTTATTTATTTATTTATTTATTTTGATTCTTCAAGACAGGGTTTCTCTGTATAGCCCTGCCTGTCCTGGAGCACACTTTGTAGACCAGGCTGGCCTCGAAATCAGAAATCTGCCTGCCTCTGCCTCCCAAGTACTGGGATTAAAGGCATGCGCCACCATGCCTGGAGTTTTTAACATGCAAATAACAATAGTAGTAAAATCCTTTGTGGTTTATGGGAGAAGAGAGACCTCCTCTTTGGCCAGCTACTTAGAAGGAAGTAGACAAACTCTGGAATAGGCTTTCCTTTCCTTTTTATTCATTCATCTCTCATCCAGTACATTCTGGCCCTGACTCTCTTTCATTTCCCTATAGAAAACAGCAGGGCTGCCAGTAATATAAGGCATAATGAAATACAATAAAACTAGGCACAAACCTTCATATTTGATATTACTGTTACCATAATTGTCTTGTTTTGCTTGCTTGGTTTAGGTCTAAAGGACTCACACTAAACCTGAGTGTGTAATGCTAGAGGATTATTTTGCTTGTGATAGGCTGAGGAACAATGTTATGGCCCTTATCTTTGTATAGGTCATATTCAGATACTGAAAGAATCCTGGGCAAGACAAATTGTCCTACTTTACATTATATGCCCTAAGGCAGTGGTTCTCAAGCTTCCTAATGCTGTCTTCCTTTAATGCAGTTCCTTGTGTTGTGGTGAACCCCAAGCATAAAACCCTTCAAAGGGTTGTGACTCATAGTTTGAAAACTACTGCTCTAGGGGAAATAATTACACAGCCCTAGGAATGGCTCGATTGTTCTCACCTGTATTATCATTTATGTGTTCTGTGAACTGCTCTCAGGCTTTATAGCGACTTGCAACCTCACTAGCAGGGTGTAGGAGTTTTCTATCAAGTTTTTTTTTTTTTTTTTTTTTTTTTTTTTTTTTTTTTTTTTTTTTTTTTTTTTTTTTTTTTTTTTTTTTTTTTTTCTCCCAGAACTCCAGCTTGCCTTGTGTCTTGCCACATTTACTTTTGAGTGTCTTGGAAAGAGCTCCTCCCTACCTTTCTCTCTTCCTTCTCGGTTTCCTTTTTGATTGTTTCTCCACTTTACACAATTGAGTTATAGGCCACGGTATAGCATAAAGATTTGGTAAAATGACTACTTTGCATAGCTCATGACCCATCTGTTGAACAAATGATTTTTGATACTGTTTTGTAGAAACAGTCCCACCTGGCACCATGAAATGGGAATTTAAACTCTCTCATGCCCACTTTCCTTCCAAAGTCTATCTTCCTTTCATATTTTAGTTGTGGTAACTCAAGGGTGTCTAGGATGACAGCAGCCAGGTGTTCCTATTGGCTGTTTCAAACTAGTCCATAAGGGACTGATGTCTTTCATATCACCTAAGAGGACGCAGTCTCTGTTGTGGTGAAGCATGTAGTTTTATCACTCAGTGTTTCTATGTCCAAAGCACTCCAACAAATACCATGCCATGTGTCACATCTCCTGAGGCAGGCTATGAAAACTCATACAGTTATTTTTTAGAAGCCTTTCCCAATTCAAGCAGTACAGGGGCTGAGTGCTCTATGATCACTTTAGATTTTAAACTTAGGTCTTCAGTGTTTCCCCCCTTTGCATGTTAAATTATGGATTTTACCTTATTTTTCTATGAAAGTTTAGAACTACGAAGTGTCTTCTATCATTTCTATTATTATCTTCCTCACTTCTACTATAAACTTCCTCTATGATCATTAAAATAAATCTCCATCTACAAGCTGGCTTATATACATTCCCTTAATCTCTACTAACGGTCAGACCTAAGAGGTACCTTCTACTTTTACCATGATCTCTTCCTCCATGGTTTTCAATTATTTCCTTGATTTCCAAGGATCTCTTTCCATGAAATCCTTTTTAACAGAAATCTTACTTGCACTCTGTTTTTCTTCTGGACCCTCAGTTATAACATGCAGGAAGTCAACATTGCCATGTGGATGACTCTTACTGCATGTCCCTCCTCCCTTGTAATTTCTCCTTTAAATATCCAAGTTCCCTCTGAGTAGACATATTGGCTCCAGGTTCACATCTTATTATTCATAGAATTGTCTATGCAAATGGAATAATGTCTGTCCTAGTTAGGGTTTTACTGCTGTGAACAGACAGCATGACCAAGGCAGGTCTTATAAAAACATTTAATTGAGGCTGGCTTACAGGTTCAAATGTTCAGTCCATTATCATCAAGGTAGGAGCATGGCAGCATTTAGGCAGACATGATGAAGGCAGAGCTGAGAGTTCTACACCTTCATCTGAAGACTGCTAGTGGAAGACTGACTTCCAGGAAGATAGAATGATGGTCTTAAGCCTATGCTCACAGTGATAGAGTGAGAGTCTTAAGCCCATGCCCATAGTGACATACCTATTCCAAACAGGGCCACACGTTCTAATAGGGCCATTTCCTGGGCAAAGTATATAAAACCATCATAATGTCTTAATAGCAGTGTCACCTCACAGGTATTATAATAAGGGACTGCAATTAAATTCTTTAATCATTTTTGTATATCCCATTCTCACATGGCTGCCTGCAGGATCACAGATTCATACAACTCCATATCACAACTGCATTTCTCTGTGCAGATACTTCATCTCCCAGTGGTTCATCTGCAGTTATACATTCTCCTCCCTCAAGAATATAATGTTCCAATTCAAAGGAAATTGCTATTAAACACACAACCCTGCATCCCTTGGTAAGTTACTTGATTTACTAACAAGGTCTAATCCTAATTTATTTTTTCTTCTTTTTTATTGGATATTTTATTTATTTACATTTTAAATGGTATCTCCTTTCCTGGTTTCCCCTCTGGCAACCCTCTATACCATCCTCCCTCCCCCTGCTTCTATGATGGTACTCACCCATGTGCCCACCCACTCCTGCCTCTCCACCCTGGCATTCCCCTACACAGGGGCATCTAGCCTTCACAGGACCAAGGGCCTCTCCTCCCATTGATGTCCAACAAGGCCATCCTCTGCTATATATGCAGCTGGAGCCATTGATTCCTCCATCTGTACTCTTTGGTTGGTGGTTTAGTTCCTTGGAGCTCTGGAGGGGTATGATTGGTTGATATTATTGTTCTTCCTATGGGTTTCAAACCCCTTTCAGTTCCTTTAGTCCTTTCTCTTACTCCTCCATTCAGAACCCAATTTCTTCATAAGAAGGATCACTTAGGTATGAAAACACTGTTGGGAAATAAAAATAAAAGAGTCTTTTAGCTACCACCAGTTCTATAAAGTCTCTCATCAGTGACTTCACAGATTTACTATATCAGCTACATAAAGGTTTAAAAAAAGATAATCCCTTCATTTTTAAAGCTTTAGTATTGGTATTCTTCATATGGTATTATGGGACTTATTTATTATACCATGACTTTCCGATGTAAAAGGAAACCCTTAAGTCCTAAATTGCTATGGATTTAATCTTTGTCCTATAACTGATGGCTCAATTGTATTTATATACTCTTCATAGATTTTTTTATCTGATGAGTTTTGCTCATTTTTTAAAAGTAGGTTCTGTTTAATTCAAATGGAAACATACTTTGATATCTCAATAAAATGAAAGAGTAGCAGTAATTCCCTCAGTGCTACAAAATTGCATGCACATTGCTGAAGTAGTGTTTGTTACCACCAAACTGTGAAAGGCTGGGTTTTCTGATATATCTAATAGGAGATGGAAAGTATGTCTTTAAGTTAATATTTTTTATTAGAAACGTCATAAACCCAGAATGATTATAGGATAGTCCCTATTACAAATAAGCATGTTATTTATTTATACAACTTATTTTTGTGATACCCCATGGGCATTAAGATCAGAGATGCTGAGTTGATAATTGCATCTATATCTTATGTTCAAAAGTGAAGTTTCCCATTCAATATTTAAAGTTTTGTTTTGAAGGCAATACTCTAAAGAAGAACTTGAACACCTCATTGCTATTGATATCAGTATTACTATTGGTATCACTGCTACCACCATCAGTATCTCTATTTTCAATATGTTTTAATCTGTTATCTTCTCAGAAAGCATCAAAGCCAAACCCCTCTGTGGAGATATGTTCCAATATAAAGGGTGTGGTATGAAAATTATTTGTATCTTTTCTTCATTTGCATGAATAGCCTTGACTTTTAGCTCTCTACCCAAATCTTGATGATAAAGAGGACAAGAAAAGGTGGGCTTGGTATACAAAATACGAAATGTTATAATGTATTAATAGGAGAAAGAAGATCTGGGGGGGGGGTGATTAAAATGTAAGGCCTAAAGTTCTTCTGGATCAATTTGCAAACTTGAATGAAAATAGTTAGAATAAATTAAAGCTGAGAGACCAAACAAACCTCTTCATATCCCAGAGAGAGAGAGATGATTTGAGTAATTAAGGGCAAGCTTTCACTTTTATTTAATTAGCATAGTATTTGCATTACACATTAGAGCTGTATTAATCTGACAATTGGTTTTCCTGCTTGCAATTTTCTTTCTTAATCACTGATACTGAAAGTCATTCAGAATTCTCAAGTACAAAGACTGTCTCAGCAAAATTGAACCATTTTAGGAACCAATCAAAATGTACTCATACTCTGGTCATATTCTTTTTTTTTTAATTACATATTTTCTTCATTTACATTTCACATGTTATCACGAAAGTCCCCTAAACCCTCCCCCATCCCCCGCCCTGCTCCCCTACCACCACCACCCCCATATTGGCCTTGGTGTTCCCCTCTACTGGGGCATATAAAGTTTGTATGACCAAGGGGCCTCTCTTCCCAATCATGGCCTCTGGTCATATTCTAATAAACACAGTTCCAACTGCAAACAGTCAGTAGCTTGTGTGGGATAGAAATTAGAATATCTGCTCCTGAAGTTAAATTTATTAGTCTTTTAAAAATATCTTCTTTATTCTTTATTTGAAAAGTGATAGTAGTATGACATTAACTGCTCTTAGTTAAATATGAACATGCTGATTTCCTAAGTAACCCACTAAACACTTTGGAAATACTATTTTATTAATCTGACAATAGTTACAAGGGTCCACACCCCTGTTTTAGCACTGAAGAAACTGATATTGAGACTGGGGGGGGGAGGGTCAGTTTCCCAGCAAAAATTCAGACAGGTAGATCTAGAGTAATGTCTGATACTCTGAATTATGAACAAATCCCACTTTGGGAAAAATTGTCTTTGATGATCAAAAAGACTTGGCCAGAGTTTTATGCTGTAAAGCATATGCTTGTAATTTACTATATGAATTTTCTATAGCTGAGCTCTTTCTGAGAGCAACACTCCTACCCACCACTCAAGAGAGAACAATCTACACATTTTTGGATATTAAGCTATGGATACAGCCTAGTGCTTGGATTATAATGATCTCCTCTAGCTCCTTCTTTCTGGCCACAGAAAAATGTGGGACAAGCTTTCCTTAATTATAATATTACCATGGATATTTTGCTCTCAGCCAAGTCTCTAAGTGTCAAAGTCAAGCCAATGCTAGTGGGATACCCTTTTACTCTCAGAACCAAGAGGCTGATGCAGGTGGATCTCTGTGAGTACAAAGGCAGCTTGATCTATACAACAAGTTCTAGGATAGCCAGAGACATACAGTGACAATATATTTGTAAAAAATATAATGTGTTCATATATTGTGCATGCAGCACACTTTTCCATAACTATTTGGATAGCCACATCGGATGCACAGAGTTGCCTCTTCTTCCTGTATTCTTAGCTCCTGCTCTACCTCCTGCATTTCTTTCTCACTTATCCTATTTATTATTCTCAGAATGACCTGCTGCTTGAAACCTACCATTGTTTTCAAAAATTTCCCAGCCTTACCACCTACAATAAAGTCTTCCAAAAATGAATCTGAGTTTAACTTTTTCCCCAAGCTGACAAACATTGAGTAGTTCCTATATTCTTCATTCCACAAGTCACGAATGTAGAAGTAAGCTGAGAAAATATCTATGTAGTTATCAATTTTCTATAGATATTTTTTTCTTCTATGGCAGTGTATATTAATTTAGAACGTGCCTTAAGTTTTGTCTTTAGTATAAACCTACCATTCTCAAGCCAGACAAAACTTAGTAGTGACTGAACCATTGTGGGTATAAATTGTATCTCTAACATTAATTCTTCACAATATATGTACCGATTATCTTGATATCCAAATTAATAATCATTAATATCATTAATTCTTCACAATATATGTACAATTATCTTAATATCCAAATAATGCATGTGAAAAAATGACTAAGAAAATTTGCTCATATTTATGTTCAAAATGAAAATAAAGTACTAAAAAATTGTCTGAATGCTAATATTATCTTAAGGATAAAGTAAGAGAGTGACAACATTTAAAAATCTCAGCCTAGAGTAAATTTATATAGGTGAGACCCATATATTGGGCCAAATGTGGATTCTGAAGAAGGTAGATCAAAATGTTCAAGGCCACCCTGGGCAATGTAATGAGTCTATAGCTGGCTTGGATAATTTAAAAAGACTATATCTCAAACAGAAAAAGTAAAAAGATACATTGGAGTATACCTCATGGCTAGAGAACTTGCCTACCTTATTCAGGTCTATAAGCTTAATAAACTGAATTAAAAACAAATACATTAGACTACTGTGTGATAGCTAGTCTTAAGTTGCCTCAAGCAAGAATCATCTAAGGAGAGGGTTCCTCAATTATGAATTGCCCTCATAAGATCCAGCTGTAGGCATGGCTCTGGGAGCATTTTTTTAGTTAGTGATTGATGTTGGCAGGAACAGCTCACTGTTGCTAGAGCCATTCCTGGGCTGGTTGTCCTGGATTTTGTAAGAAAGCAGACTAGGCAAGCTACTAAGAGGTATTTCTCCGTAGTATCAATTTCTATCTATGCATACACATATATACATATATATGAATCATATATATACACATATATGAATCATGTATGATATAATACATGTATATATCATATATATTTCTGTATATATGCTTGTATTCTATATTACATTATATTATAGTATGTAAATATATATGTATAGATTTGAAAATAAGCATATATATATATATATATATATAAATGTACCCCAAGATTTTATATTATTTTTTATTTTTGTATATTATTTGTAACTATTGTGAAAGGTAATGTTTCCCTTATTTCTTTCTGTTTATCATTGGTGTATAACCTGGCTACTGAGTTTTTTGAATTAAAGAGAAATCTTTCTGATGTATACACCAATGAAGGCACTAAGTTCATGGGACTCATGAAACCAAAAATACCCTGTAAAGCAAAGGGCACTGTCAGAGGACAAATTAGCCACCTTCAGAATGAAAACAGATTACACTAACTTCCCATCTGACAGAGGGCATAATATCCAAAATATATAAAGAACTCAGGAAACTGGACATCCACAAACTAAATAATCCAAATTGAAAATGCAGTACATCTACCTCTGTATTTGTCAAGCATGGGGGGGGAGGGGGGATCGGATAGGGGTTGTACAGAGGTAAAACTGGGAAAGGAGATAACATTTTAATGTAAATAAATAAAATATCCAATTAAAAATTTAAAAAAGAAAAGAAAATGGAGTCAGATATAAACAGAGAATTCCCAACAGAGGAATCACAGCTGGCCAAGAAAGACTAAAAGAAATATTCAACATCCTTAGCCAGTAGGGCACAAATCAAAATGACTTTGAGAATGCATCTTATACTTGTAAAAATGGCTAAGGTCAAAAGCACAAGGGACAGCTCATGTTTGTGAGATTATAGAGCAAAAGGAACACTCCTCCACTATTGGTGGGAGTATATATTTAAAAAAAACATTTTTTAAAAATTAGTTTTTATTAGGTATTTTCTTAATTTACATTTCAAATGTTATCCCGAAAGTTCCCCCCTCCCCTGCCCTGGTCCCCTGCCCACCCACTCCAACTTCTTGGCCCTGGCGTTCCCCTGTTTTGGGGTATATAAAGATTACAATACCAAGGGGCCTCTCCACCCAATGATGGCTGACTAGGCCATCTTCTGCTACATGTAGAGCTAGAGACACATGTTCTGGGGGTTCTGGTTAGTTCATATTGTTGTTCCTCTTCTAGGGTTGCAGACCCCTTCAGCTCCTAGGGTTCTATCTCTAGCTTCTCCATTGTGGGCCCTATGTTCCATCATATAGATGATTATGAGCATCCACTTCTGTACGAGACAGCTATATCAGGACAGCCACTAGCTGTCCTACGCAATAGTGTCTGAGTTTAATGACTGATTATGGGATGGATCCCCCCTGGTGGAGTAGTCTCTGTATGGTCCATCCTTTGTCTTAGCTCTAAACTTTGTCTCTGTAACTCCTTTCATGGATATTTTGTTTCCTATTCACAGGAGGAATGAAGTATCCATGCGCTGGTCTTCCTTCTTGATTTTCTTGTGTTTTGCAAATTGTATCTTGGGTATTCTAAGTTTCTGGGCTAATATCCATTTATCAGTGAGCACATATCCAATGACTTCTTTTGTGATTGGGTTACCTCACTAAGGATTATATCCTCCAGATACATCCATTTGCCTAAGAATTTCATGAATTCATTTTTTTAATAGTTGAATAGTACTCCATTGTGTAAATGTACCACATTTTCTGTATCCATTCCTCTGTTGAGGGACATCTGGGTTCTTTCCAGCTTCTGGCTATTATAAATAAGGCTGCTAAGAACATAGTGGAACATGTGTCCTTTTTACCAGTTGGTACATCTTCTGGGAATATACCCAGGAGAGGTATTGCAGGATCTTTCGGTAGTACTATGTTCAATTTTCTGAGAAAATGCCAGACTGACTTCCAGAGTGGTTGTTCAAGCTTGCAATCCCACCAGCAATGGAGGAGTGTTCCTCTTTCTCCACATCCTCGCCAGCATCTGCTGTCACCTGAATTTTTTATCTTAGCCATTCTGACTGATGTGAGGTCGAATCTCAGTGTTGTTTTGAAGTCAACAGAGCAGCTTCTTGGAAAATTGGAAAGAAATCTACCTCAAGACTCACAAGCACAAAGGACACTCTGTCCTATCACTAGGAGACTTGTTCAACTATCTTCATAGCAGCTTTATTCATAATCACAAGAAACTAGAAACAGCCTCAATGATCCTCAACTGAAGAATAAATAAATGTTGTGTATTTATACAATGGTGTCGTTCTCAGCTATTAAAAATAATGACATGCAGTTTGCAGGCATATGGATGCAAAATATCTTAAGTGGGGTAACCCAAACCCAGAAAGACAAACAAGGTATGTACTCACAAATAACTTGATGTTAGCCATAAAGTAAAAGACAATCATTCTATAGTCCATAGATCCAGAGAGACTAAGTATGAAGGAGGGCTTAGAGGAAAAGCAAGGCTCTCCCTGGGAAAGGGAAATAGATTTCACCAGTGGTCTGGGGACAAAGGGGAGTTGGGGATAGAAGCGATCAGATGAAAAAAAAATCAAATGGAATTGAGGGGTATTTTGTCAATCAGGTAGAAACCTAGTTCTATGGGAATCCCATGGAATCTACGAGAATATTCTGAGTAAAATTCCTAGTAATGGGATACACAGAGCCTGAACCAGAAAAGGCCTTAAGTGCAGAACAGTTACAGAATACCACAGCCAAACATCTGGCAACATCTCACGGAGTTCCAAGAAGGAAGGTGAGGAAGGATTTGAAAAACCAGAGGGGTCAGGGACACACCAAGAGAACACAGCACACAGAATCAACTGACAGGAACTCATGGTGACTGGCAAAGGTCAGGAAGCTTGTAGGGGTCTGACCTAAGTCTTCTGTATACATGTTATTGTTGAGTAGCTTGAAGTTATTGTTGGAATCCTAACAGTAGGTGCAGGAGCTACCTACCCTTGACTATTTTGCTTACTTGTAGGACCATTTTTCTTCTACTGGATGGCTGTCTATTTTTGATGTGATGCTGTGTGCCTCATCTTATTGTGGCTTGTTATGTAGTCCTAGGTTGATGTCTCTGTGAGGCCTAATTTCTTCTGTGGGAAGGGAGAGTAGAAGTGAATCTGGGGCACAGGAAAGTTGTAGTGGGAATTGTGGGGAAGGAAGGGAATGGTAACTGCAATCTTGATGCAATATATTAGAGAAGGATAAAAATACTAATATCTTAGCTTCATAAAAGAAAAAGAAACAAAATTCATATGTTGTCTATAATAAATTCATCATATCACCATGCATGCCTTTAAAGACAGCAACCACCTCAAAGTGTAAAGATGAATATATTCCAAGTTAAATGGAACAAAGAAGCAAACTGATGTTAATATTTTTAATGTTTTGCCAAAATAGATTTCAAAGTAAAACAAATCAGAAGGGATGTAGCATAGCTCTTTCTAATAAGAGAAAAAAATAAGCAAAAAGTTATTATAATCCTAAACATATATGTGCTAAATCATGCCCATCAAATAAGGTGAATTAGCATATCATTAAGCCTAAAGGAATAGGTTAACGCCTGCTCACTTAACAATAGGTGATTCTAATACTTCACTTTCTCCATAGGCAGATCAGAAAAGAAAACCAAACAGAAATATCAGAAGTAACTGCAACAGTACATGTAATAGACTTTACATAAATTCTTCAGAATATTCCCTTTAAACATCAAAGAACACATTCTACTCAGCATTCCAAATGTTATTCCTGTTAATTCTGATGATTGCTTCTCTCCATTTAATCAGACAGAAATAAGAGCTGTCACTGGATCTATGTCTTTATTTAATATTCATGTGTTTATATTTCTCTCGTCGGTAGCTATGTTAAGCTCATTCCCTCAGACCCAAGACTTCCAACTACAAATTAGGCCAAAGCCCTAGATGTGATTCTGTTTTCTAAATCAACACAATTTGTTTTCTTTCCTACACTAGTCTGATGACATAATTCTTTATTAAATGTTTTCTACTGGCTCGTTGTTATTTGGGTGCTATTTCTCATTCCCTCCAATTGTTCAGACTTTCTTGCAACAAAAATACCTTCCCATAATAGTAACTACATAACCATCATCAGGGAACATAGATTTGAGTCATGAATACTGGATTGATGGATATGTAAGAGACTTCTTTTTTTTATTTTTATTGACTTTAGCCTTTATTAGCATTTATTAAATTCTACCATGACCTTGAACCAGAATACAACAAATGAGGATGCAACCATTTATATGAGTAACTATTAGTTGTCATGCTATAAAGGAGGTAAGCACTGTACTAGCTGCTTGAAGCAGGTTGAGTTGGAAAACATTGCGTTTATGTCTTCATATCTGTTAAAGAGTGCTCAGTGTACTTCATATATTTGTGGGCTTAGGGAAAATTAATTTCACTTAGCCTTTTGTAACTGAGCACAAGAAATTTCTATGTGTGCTACTTGTTAATAAAAGGACACTTGTTAGCTTTGGTGAATTTGACTTTAAAAATTGTTAGATAAAATATCAAAGGAGGGAATCATTCCTTGGCCTATTTCTATGAGAATGACATTTTCAGAGACGTATGAAAGCATTCATTAGAAGTGAATCACATTGCATTTCCTTCACATAATTTTTCCATTCAAGTGACACTTAATTCATAGTTTACACATTCAGGGCCAAGTAACTACACAGTCCACATTCCATGGGAGGTACCAAAAATTTATAAAATGTTTCAGGCTTCCTGAATGTAGAGGTTATTATGTCTACAGAGATGATAGCAAGTGCAGTGGAATAGTAAAACTGCCAACATTCCTTTGATGTCTTTTAAACAAAGATATAATGAACACCGACTCATTCTCACTCAATGTGATCATATGAACGAAAAATGTTGTTTGGGTCTTGGGATCTTAGGTATGCAATGAACCCAGATCTCCTTCCAAACTCTTTATTTTTGTAGTGGAAATATTTGCATTCTTTAGATTTCAGCCTCATTAAGTGTGTAAGCAGCAAAGCATTTCGTGCATTTCTTCATGTGACAGTCTCAATAATTTCAATAGGCATTTACCAATTTACCACACTGCAGTATCCAGCATAGGAAATTCATGCCTTACAAATCATGTACATGTTTAAGCTAGATGCCACTGAGAACAGTCACCAGTGCATTTGTAAGTATAGAATACGCATTTTCCCCAAAGAAACAAGCCATGAGTCAATTACCCTATAAAATAACTTGATAAATAGGAAAAGCCAGTTTGCTTTCCTTAAAATAGCTCATAAAGCTAATTTCTTCATTTTTTAGAAAAAAATTAAAAATTTTATTTATTTATTTTAATTTGGGGGGGGGGGTTGGATGCTGAAGTAGATTCTCTTTGCTATTTTTGTGGGTTTTTTTTTTTTTTAGACCTAAAAGGATTTTTTCAGATGTTCTTATGGATTTCAGGCTACTAGAAATACAGGCAGCAGCTGAGACAGCATTGAGGAGATTGGTATTCCTGGCAATAATATAATTAGAGTGCAATAATGGTATTTCATTGTGATTCCAAAAACATCTCGCATAGAATGAAAATCATAGATATGAACTGAGAAAAATCTACAATAAAATACATCATAAATAAATATTACCATGTCATAAAACTGTGACTTAATGATTTTTACCAAATTTACTCTTAATATTTATTGAACTGGCTTTCTGTTTAGTGAATGAGAGGGTTTTTTGTTTCCAGGCCATGACTTCTTTGATAATCCCACAGAGAGTTTTCTAAAAGGAACATCCTAGGTATGGATAAAAAATACCTCTCTTCAACACTTGAAATTTTATATGATTCAATAGTATTTTCAATCCTTGTCTTTTCCAATCTATAAGGAAAGTAAATGCCTCCTTGACATTTTTCTCTATGGAGATTTGAGGAAATTCTCCAGCCTTTTCCTTTTGTCCATTTACACATGCATCTGAATGTATACAGAGGAGGCAAAGGTGCCATGGAATATTGAGTACAGTGCAGTCAACAATGAAGTGCTCCTGGTAATCCTCCAAAGAGATCAGTAGCCCCTTTAAGGCTAAGTACACAACTCCTATATGAGTGAGTAGCAATCGAAAACATATACTGTGTTAAACAGGAAGCCATGTAGATACATCTTGCCTCAAGATTGACTCTGGACTACTCCCTGACTTAAGTATTGGGGTGAGACTCAGAGGCTGAAGTGTCTATTTAGTAGTCCTGTAAAAATCTGTAAATATAAATCACTGTCAATTCCAGCAGTTTCTAGGAGGTGAATGAGAAAATTCTAAATTCCATAAACTTTTTTTTTTTCCTGATGTGAACAAGATAGTACTGTGATAGGACATTATGCTAGGGAATAAGTAACCATTAGCCTAGCCTATAAAATTTGTATTCTGTCACCATTTGTATCATTAGAAACAGGTTCAAAGTTCCAACCTGTGGACAGAGTTATCTAAAATGAAACATGGAATTTTATTTTATACTGCTTCCCTCTTTACTTCTTTAACTTTCTTCTTTATTGGCAATACAATATACCTACTAATTGGCTCATTCAGCCAGAGAAACTTAAATACAAGAATTGACACTTACAACTTACCTGTCTTTGAAAAATATACTTGTCTATACTGAGTTATAATTTTTTGACTTTATCAAATGGAAAAATCCATTCACTTTTCTGAGGATGAGTTAAGAAGAGGCACAATGCTGAAAAAGAAATGCTATTGCTGGTTCAGATAGCTGTGGAACATCTCAAACAAATCTCTCCCAATAGGGGACACTTCACCCTTCTTTGTTTTTTTTTGTTTGTTTGTTTGTTTGTTTTGTTTTTTCTTTTGTTTGTTTGTTTGTTTGTTTGTTTTATTTTTTGAGGCAGGGTTTCTCTGTGTAGCCCTGGCTGTCCTGGAAAGACCAGGCTGGCCTCAAACTCAGAAAATCCGCCTGCCTCTGCCTCCCATGTGCTGGGATTAAAGGCGTGTGCCACCACCACCTGGCTCACTTCACCCTTCTAATCTCAAGTCTTACCTAAGTCACCAAAATATGCTTCTTCCTCTATTTTCCTTTTCCCTATGAGTTCATTTAATATCTGACTGTAGTGCTGTTTTAAGCTACAGACTGTGTTCTACCTTGGAGTTTTGCCCTTAACTTATACATGTAAGTGTTGTGTAATTATGACACTTTATTGGGCTTGATATACGTGATACAACTTAGCCAGGATTTTGCCTGTTTGAAATTGGCTAAAGCATGTCCTTTTAATCATAGATCAAATCTCTTCATAAACATTATCAACCAGTTGACTCCATGCCAGTAAAAAGTAATGTAATAAATATAGTCAGTGGATAGAGTATTTGAAAGTTCTAGGTCTTTGTTATAGCTCCTCTTCTTAGTAGAATGAGTAAAATTGAGGTAGTTGTTTGGATGAATTAAGCTCAGTATAGAACTGGAGACCTGTAAAATCACTACTGTGACTTGCTACACTGAGCTAGTTTCATAGATTTATCTGAGCTTTTTTTGTATTTGTTTAGATAAAGGGACATGTCACAAAGCATACATCATAACTCTATTAATCATCTCATTACAAATGACACTTACAAATGTGAAGAAGGGGTTCTACTTATGCACTATTCATCACAGACTCCTTAACAGCCAGCCCACATCCACCCACCTTGACATTTACTGATCCAGACTGAGTAGTAAGTAATTCCTCTCCTCAGCCTATGGATTGCACGCATTCTTTCAGGTCAGTACACAGCTGCTGTTACTTCTTAGAGTTTGGGGAAAAAATCATACTCCCACACCCATCTATAAAAGATTATTCAAGGTCTTGACAACAGCAACTCTCTTCCCCCACAAAGAAAAGTAACTTTTTTTCTTAGAATGGAACTTCTTTGACATGTGCCTTAAGATACTACTGGGAGAAAAAAACAATTTCAAAAAAAGAATAATTTGGAATTGTGTGGTCCTTCATTTGATGTTATGTTATTATAACATACTGTCTCAATTTTGAGGCCTTGTTAAGTCCACTCTAACACTTAATGAGTTTCTTTGCTGTGACTGGACACAGGCACCACCTGAATCACATTGAAGAACTCTTTTGTAACCTCTTCCTTTCACTCTCCAATATTATAGTTCAGACAGTCTGGGCTCAGTCCCAGAAAAAGTGATGAGTGCTTTTAAACAATTAAATGTGTGGCCCGGTCAAGAATTACTTATCTAGGGCATATGACTCAGGAACAAAGAATGGAGACTTTGAAGTCAACCTCACTCGAAGTCAGATGTTCATTTTCTCATCAGCAATTAAATGTGAAGGTTTTGTTTAACCTTCTTCCGCTTTCACTTCACCTAGAAACTCCTTTAACAATGGTTAAGGGCTATTATGAAAGCACAATCACATAATAACTGTAAGGGCCTTAATGAATGCCTAATACATTGTTACTACTAAATTGATAATTTTTAGTATGAGAATTCTATTTCTCATGATTTTGATTTTGTAGCAATGAACAGGGATTTCATTGATTGAATTTTATTGAAATCTCAGAATTTGAACATATCATAAGCATGACATTAACTGGAAACATTTGTGTTCTATGATAACATGCACCAAATTCTATATTGTAGTTTTATATTAACTGTACTTCTGAATTTATCAAATGATTTTGAGCTGTTTTTCTCAATTTTAAGACAGAAGGTAGTCTGAAACTTTGAAACCTGTTCTCAAATAACCTTGTGTGGGAAGTTTGTATGTAAACTAAGGTCGTTCCAATTCTAAAGTCAAACTCTTCCTCTTCCTCATTCACTATATTAACCTGAAATCAATGTGCACAAGATAAATACGCAGCTTTTTAAAGAAACAACCCTTCACTCTTCACCCTTTGCTGACTAAGGAAATTCACATTATACAAACTCAGGCTACCTTCTTAGGGATACAACCATACAGTATAATCACACAAGACACACAGAACTCATGCCACTGTGGATTTGACTCACTGTGAACACTATCATCTATTTAGTAGTAACAATATAATAGGCATTCATTAAAGCTGTTACAATTATGTTATTTTGCTTTCAATAATAGCCCTTAAACATTGATAAAGGAGATATATACCCTGTATATATCCTGTATATGTACTGTATATATACATATACATTACCATTTCAAAAGGAGAGATGGCAGCATAGTGAGGAAATGCTTGATCAAAGCAAGACTGAAAACAGGCTGTGCAAACTAAACTCTGCATCTCCATGGATGATGTCAAAGTGTTCTTCAGATCTCCAATTCTTTTCATCTTTGTTGACTGCAACACATTTTTTTTTTCTCTGAAGCTGGTTCTACTCCCTGTTAGAAGCTTTCCTTGGCAAGTATCCTTTGGCTCTGGCATGTCCAATATTTCGAGGTCTTCACAGGAACCCAGACTTCACCTTTACAGCTTCATGCAGAGACAGCCCCAACACAAGCTTGATTTCAGAAGCTTTCCTTATCACAGAGAAAGATTCCTTAGCCCTGTTCTTTTATTCTTAATTCTAAAGCCAGAACCATGGGACAGAAGCTGCCAAGGTCTTCTGCTTGTTCAATTACATTCTCATTAGCTTTCTGGTTTCAGTGAATTCATTTGTGTTCTCAGCTTGGCTGTCCTGAAACGTGATTTGTAGACCAGGTTGACTAGATTCAGAGATTCAGAAGCCTCGACGTACAGAGTACTGGAATTAAAGGCATATGCCACCACATTTACCTCTAAGCTTGTCTTTAATTCCTTTTCCCAAGTTAGAAGCTTAGCAGGGTAGGCCCTTGTCCTGAAGTAACCAGTATCTTTATTCCATTTAACATCAGAATTTTCTTTACTCAGCTTTGAACACACATTCATTCCATTTCCTGGTACTCATTTTCTTCTAAATTGCACATTTTCTAACTTCCCTTACTCATTCAATTTCATTATAGATCTACATAAATATGGACACTAATCACCATACTAAGATGTTTTCAAATCTTTTTTGCAAACACAATGAGTCCATAACTCTAAAACTTAACCTCAGACAGATGTATGTATGTATGTATGTATGGATGGATGGATGGATATATGGATGTATGTGTGTATTTAGAAAAGGGCAGTAAATAGTCAGATTTTCCACCAAAATATCACAAGTAGAGTCTTTAGGTCAAATACTAATATCCTTCTCCTCTGAAACCTCTTGAGGCAGGTACTCACAGTTTATGTTACCCTCAACAAACTGTCTTTCATGCTCCTACTAATATGGTCCATTAAGCCATGCTTCAAGCATACCACTGCTTTTCTAACACAAAGTCCTAAGGTCCATAATCATCCAAACAAAAGCATGGTCCAGCCTATTACAGCAATAGCCCCAGTCCCTAGCACCAACTCCTGTCTTAGTTTAGGTATCTATTGTTGTAAAGAGATATCATGACCATGCCAACTCTTAAAAAAGAAAACCCTGGAAGGGTTGAAGAGGTCAGGAAAGCATGAGCATGTGCATTGTTCTCTTAGAATACTGTTTATCCTTCATGGATTTTATGATTAAAGTTTTAGTTAATATGAAAGTATATATTATGGAGGACTGTGCAAGTGCTTTAGATTCATCCTCCCTTTCCAAATAATAGAAAATCTCACTAAGTCAGGGTAGAAATGTGTCATCTTTATTATTTTAACATATATTGTGCTTGTGTTCGGGGGAGGGGTGTCACTGTATTGTACATGGATGTCAAAGGACAACTTGTAGAACTTCCAAACTTTCCATAAAACATGTGGGCCTGGGATAATCTATCTTGGATAAAAACTTTAAAAAACTTACTGGAAGAGGTCTTGACCTGGTGATCTATCCCTTTGGTTTCTCCCTATTAGCTCTCTGTCTCTCTGTCTCTGTCTCTCTGTCTCTGTGTTTGTCTGTCTGTCTGTCTGTCTCTGTGCATGTGTGTGTGTGTGTGTTTAGGTGTGTGTATGTTTTAACTTCCCATGTAGTCAAGGAGAGTTATATGATACAAAACTAGCCAATAATACACAAATGGAAATCAAAAAGCTGCTTATTTCTAGGAAGGTGGTTCTTCTCTGATATTTCTCGCTTTTTACTAAGTACTTTTTTCTTTCCATTCAGTACATGTGATAATAACAGTTTAACAACAACAGAAACATTCACATTGCATGACCACTAGTAAAGTATAATTTCTGATGTTTTTGCCAGGAACAATGTGATTTCTCATTACTTATATGGTGCTGCGGTTTATCTTGTCCTCTCATTCTTCTATATATCATAATAGAAGGATATCCAAAGATGTCTCTATTGTGTTCTTTTCCCCTCCGTCCGCTCTCTTATTCTTTTTTTTATTCCTTTTTTTATTAGATATGTTCTTAATTTACATTTCCAATGCTATTCTGAAAGTCACCTCCACCCTTCCCCCCTCCCTGCTCCCCTGCCCACCAACTCCCACTTCTTGGCCCTGGCGTTCCCCTGTATTGGGGCATATAAAGATTGCAGTACCAAGGGGCCTCTCCTCCAAATGATGGCTGACCAGGCCATCTTCTGTTACATATGATGTTACATATGACACGAGTTCTGGGGGTTCTGGTTAGTTCATATTGTTGTTCCTCTTCTAGGGTTGCAGACCCCTTCAGCTCCCGGTGTTCTATCTCTAGCTTCTCCAATGTGGGCCCCGTGCTCCCTCTTATGGATGACTGTGAGCATCCACTTCTGTGGAAGTCAGCTATATCAGGGTCTCTTCAGTAAACACTTGCTGTCCTATGCAATAGTGTCTGAGTTTAGTGACTGACTATGGGATGGGTCCCCGGTGGGTTAGTCTCTGTATGGTCCCAGTCAGAATGGCTAAGATCAAAAACTTAGCTGACAGCAGATGCTAGCAAGGATGTGGAGAAAGAGGAACACTCCTCCATTGCTGGTGGGATTGCAAGCTTGTACAACCACTCTGGAAGTCAGTCTGGCATTATCTCAGAAAATTGAACATAGTACTACCAGAGGATCCTGCGATACCTCTCCTGGGCATATACCCAGAAGATGTTCCAATTGGTAAAAAGGACACATGCTCCACTATGTTCATAGCAGCCTTATTTATAATAGCCAGAAGCTGGAAAGAACACAGATGTCCCTCAACAGAGGAATGGATACAGAAAATATGGTACATTTACACAATGGAGTACTATTCTGCTATTTAAAAAAATGAATTTATGAAATTCTTGGGCAAATGGATGAATCTGGAGGATATAATCCTTAGTGAGGTAACCCAATCACAAAAGAAGTCATTGGCTATGCGCTCACTGATAAATGGATATTAGCCCAGATACTTAGAACACCCAAGATACAATCTGCAAAACACGTGAAAATCAAGAAGGAAGACCAAGGTGTGGATACTTCATTCCTCCTTTGAATAGGAAACAAAATACCCATGAAAGGAGTTACAGAGACAAAGTTTAGAGCTAAGATGAAAGGATGGACCATACAGAGACTAACCCACCGGGGATCCATCCCATAGTCAGTCACTAAACTCTCTCTTGTTCTTGATATAAATAAAAATGTTGGCAGACACAAACATCCCAAATCTAAAGTAAGAAAAATATGTTTTGGAGTGCTTTCATCTAAGTTTAGTTTCATTGTGCATAGCAAAACAAAGTGATTACCACTTAGCTTTCCCAAACATGATGATGAGGATTCTGTATTGACTGACAGTCTCAGCATAAAAATACTATCTTAATTAGTAATGTGTGTCCTGAGCTCTACACACACAAACACATATTTTTGTCATGATGATTATATGTTTTCTCATATTATTTATATAATATTATATATATTTATATATGTGTGATATATACAATATCTATCTATCTATCTATCTATCTATCTATCTATCTATCTATGGTTTCTTTGTAAGCATAGAATGTGAGGATATTCTTTTAGATAAGGTTTGCCTTAATAAGAAAACAATACTTTTAAATATTAAAATGGAATTTTAACATGCATGAGTTTAACAGTTCCTATAAAGATAGATCTATAACTGGTGAAAACTGGCTTTGGAATGAATTTATAGAATGACCCACAGTATAAAATAAGTGGCATAATCTGAAAATCAGACCCCTTCTTTGCATCCATCTGCCATTACTGCCATGAACTCAAATCACATTCATTGTAGAACTTCCTTTTCTAAGCCCATTTCCATCTCTGGAAGCCATTTTCTTCCCTGTCCAAAATAGCTGAGAAGTGGTGAGGAAGTTGGTTGTGAATAAAAGAAGTGTCTTTTGCCAAGCAGTTCAGTTGCAAAATGAAAGAACATGGCATAAGGTTAATTTTTGTCTGGTTTTAGGTACAAATTACTTTATTTTAGTTTGGGGGGAAGTAAAATGAAGCAATTCAGAAGGAAGAAAGAATTCCGGAAAGAAATTCTATTCTTACCAACCCAGCAGGGATGTACATTTCAATTGCTGAGAGGAAACAATATTAGATGCAATGCTAGAGGCTCATTGGAAGCGGAAGCAGAGCCTAATTTGAAGCAGGAGCCATTCATAAAATGACTCACAAACGTTCTTGCAAGAATTAAAGCAAGTTTATAAAGAATAATTCTTGTTTGCAATTTTTTTTTTTCATTTCAAGAAAGTAATGAACAGGAATGTGGCCCATACCTGAGGCTGCATCAATCTCCTTGTTTTTCAAACATGGTCATCATTAAAGCAAGAGACAGACAGATAAATCTATTGAATAGCCAAAGGCGGATCAACAATAGGCAGGCAAATGCCTAAAATCCTGGCTCACTGCCATACACACAGAGTAATAACAGAGCAGACAGCAAATGATATTTTATGTATTAGGAAAATCTGAGTGCCAGATTTCTCCCAGGCAGGACATTAGGCAGTTTAGTCAATGACAGGTCCTTACATACGCCAGTTTGGCTGCCTCAAGGGAGATGCGTGATGAAAGCAGGCGATAAACAGGAAGTGTGTTTTCATTTGGGTCTTTTACACACTTCCTGCCTTACAGCTCTGGAGTCTGAGGACACCTTTTAACACCATGCCACGTTGCACTGTGCTCCCACCTCCCCCGCCCCCAACACACACTCTTTTATCTCAAATCTCTGGGAAGCAGAAAGCTTTGTAGTCAGTGGATGCCAGCAAAACTTCTGTAGTGCTGAAAAAGAAACAGAGCAATGATTCCTCTTCTGAGTCAATTCTCTAGAAACCAAGCCACTCCAGATCAGAGTGGCTAAGCATTCTCAAACTCAGTTCATGGATATCAGTGAATCTCTGTTCTTCCCACAGATTGTTGCTGTCTCCCGTTCTTGCCAAGGAGAACAAACCCACTTTAGTTCCTTAAGGCTGCTATTCTATACACCCGGACTCACGTTTTCACAAATAATTGGACCTTTAATCCTTTGGTTGACACAATTTCAGTGTCAAGGCTTTCTCATCTGAAAGACATAACAACTGCCCGGTTTTTCAGCATGGTAGATGTTAGGGAATCAGTCTTTCTCATGAGGGAAGAGTCTTGTTCTGCCTTGTCTTACCCCGCCTTCCTTTCCAGACACATTATTCCTTGTTTCTTAAAAGCAGTATCGGTGGCACTTTGTTTCTCTCTACAGGAAGAAGGTTGGAAAATAATAATAATAATAAACATGTAATCCTTGTGTAATCCTGATGCACAATATGAACAATATTCATAATTCCATCACCAGAAGAAAGGACACTCAGACAATATTGCCTTCGCTGCAACCTCAAGGTTGGAAAAGGAGAAAAATTGCCCAGCTTGACAAAGGAAGAACCTGGTGCACTTTCCATTCAGATTTAAGTAATACGGCTATAGCAAACTCTGTATGTAGGAATATTTCTCAGAGTATTGATTTTTCAAAGATTATTTTTAAGTGTGTGTGTGTGTGTGTGTGTGTGTGTGTGTGTGTGTGTGTTTGGTATATATGCAGACAGACAGACAGACAGACAGACGCGCGCGCGCGCGCGCACACACACACACACACACACACACACACACACACACACACACACACACTTGAAATTACTGAATCATTGACCTTAGAGTAATTCTTACCTAAGTAAAACCATCTGTTTTTTATTTTATTTGATATTATAAATTGAAACCAATTTACAACTGCAAGGCCAACTAGGAAAAACAAATACAAAACAAAACACAAACCTAAAATAAAAACAGCTCAGTACAGGAGCAGGGTATGCACCCTATGCAGGCCTAGTAAGAACCAAGGCCTGCCAACAGATTCTATTGTATGTCTTCTTTACAAGGTACATACACAGATACTAGCTTTCAAGTTAGTATGGTAGTAAACTCATACATATATATGCTTATTGATTATGCATTGTTTTCTTCTTATCATGCATGTGCCACTCTAAATTTTATCCAATCATTCTAAGATTTATTCTTCTCATTAGTAAAATGGAGATGCTAAAACTGAATATAAGTTTATGGAAATTAAATTAAGATGAATCATATGAACAATAAACATGCTCTTCCACAGAATATGGTTCAATTGTTATTTATTTTAACTAATTAATTTACTAATGATTAAAAATAGGAACAGCAACAAGCCAATGTTAGCTGAACTATAATAACATAATACTTTAGCTGGAAATTATTATGTGACCTTTAATGACTATCTTCTTCTTCTACCCCATCTCTGCCTTCATTGAATTTCATGGCTTTGGATCACCAAGTTTGATCATAGGTCAGTTTTTTTTATTGTCACCCTCCTGAATATCACTTTGGCATCATAGCTTGTTTCATACTTGATAATCTACCTCTATTACTGGGATTTTACCTCAGTTTTATTACATCTTCTTACAGAAACAGGAACAAGCAAGTTAGAAATCCGAAGACCGCTAGCTGACCCTACAGAGGCAAGAATAGCTGTCTGAGATTCATTCATTATGTGGAAACAAGGAAGTCTTCAAAAGAATGGTTAATCTTCAACTGCATCAAGAATTTAATAAAGCTGCATGAGTCAGGGGCATTTTTCAAGGCAATAATGAATCTGACATTAACTGGCCTTGCTCTCTAAGAGTAAAATGCATTCCAGTCCTCTCCTTCTTTAGAAGGCTAACTCAGAGGGTTGCACTAGGAATGGTTTCTCCCTACAGTCTCTAAGCTCCCACCCTTTTGTTGAGGACATTATCTCTCCAGAGTCATTTAGGAGCCTAAACAATTCCCTTTGTTTGTGTTAGAGGAATAACAACCTGAATACCATGCCCATGAGGGAGAATGGAGTCTTTAAAAGCAGGTATATAATTCTGCCCAGATGCCATTGTTTTCCAGTGACATAACATGTTCATTTCAGTTTAACATTTCTTCACTACCCTGACCATATAAAGTAAAGAGCAGATGTCCAAAGGGTAACAGTTTCATTGACTTAGATTCCTAAAGTCCCAAACTGATCTGAAAACAGATAACTGACAGAGAAAAAAATCTTGATGCCAGAAACCAAACTGAAATATTTTGTGGCAAGACCCTTAGGTTGTGTTATACTAAGATAATATGTAGAAGTGCTAACACTTTAATTTAATGTCTTTGATGTTTAAAAATAAATCTTGCTTACGGAGGATCTTGAACTGTCTCTCTAAGGCAACAGCATCCTTTTTACAAAGATGATTGTCAAGCAATGTATTTCAAAAGAATATGTATGGACTTGGGGAGGGTTATTATGTACCCATTTTCTACATTATTAATGTATAATTTTCCTTGCTATTTCCTTCATTTTCCAATGTTTTGGGGTGGTGGACTAGAAATTAACTTTCAATTTGGTTTATTAACAGATATACATTGGCATGCATATTTCCACTAAGAATTGCTATATGTGATGAATGAGTAAGGCAAAGTATAATTTTGCAAATGGGGAGTCAGAATAGCAGTGTGTGATATAAAATGGTGTCATGAGTATAGCATTATAAAAAAAAAAACAAAAACAAAAAAAAAAAACATTTGTAGAAACTGAGTTCTTTCTACCAAAGTCTTACTTGATTCATTTTCCAAAGGCATAGATGAGTTTACAGTTTTTGCTTCAACTTTTGCCTTTGACAGTCATCACTGGTCATGCTTCCTGGAGCCAGGTCAGACATTTTACAACTGTGGAGGAAGAACTGAAGAACAGAAAAAGCTAACCCAAAAAACAAATGTTATAGAAATTTAGACATGAGCCTTGGAATATAAGCAGCTGAGTCAATGCCAGGAGCCAGTTTCTTGTTATGTGAAATCAGTGCACCTCCTGTTATGTCAGATGTCATTAGTAGGATATTCCATTGTCTTTCACTAAAATGAATTCCTAACACATAGAAAACTTTCTGTCCATGACTGGACCTTTACTTATTCTCAAGTCTCACAATCATAAATGTTGATGGTGAAGGGAGACTCAGTGAATTGAGTTATCTTAGCAGACATTTGCACTTTAAAAGCTGGATTAAATCTTCAGAAAACTAGGGAGTATGAAAAAGAAAGGAATGTCTGAACTAGTGACAGGCATATGTTGTCACCAAACAGTGAGTTACATACTTATCAGAGCTCTTTTAATGGCTTAACATTTGGAGTAAGTTTAAAGATAAAAGTAGATTAATTTTGCAACTTATAAGAGTACCACTACATGGTCAATAGAAAGAATTCTGTATGAATGATAACTGGCATATAGAGAACATTCAGGAGATATTCTGAGATGTATATTTCTCTCATTTATGGCTATTGTCAAAAGACAACAATCTTCAAGATAAGTAAAAGCAGAAGATATAAAGTACTAGGTAGCTAGTTATCATCAATCTTGGTGAACATTCTTGCAACACCTTCATAGTGTACAGTATGTAAAAGAAAGAAGTCAAAATGCAAGACTATGGTTACTCGCCAGAAGAATGAGGCCATATCTGGCCCAGAATGATGTAACATCCTAACGTTATGGAAAGACCATTAATAGATAGCTCTCTTAACCTGGCTCCAGAAACCCTAAAGCTAGTTACTATATAGCAGAAAGATTTCTGATGAAGAATAAGGACATGTTATGGTCCATCCCATAAGAGTCAGTCTAAATTGGCCAGCCAATCTCCAGAATCGAACTAAAATTCCCTCTGGAAAAGCTGTTTATTTGGAATATTCTAGAGATTGGTATGAAAACATGTTTAAAATGCCAATTGGAACAATGATTTCTAGGCTTTGTCCACTTTCAGTGCCTGGCTCTGCTGTATGCTATCTTCTACATTTCATTATTTGTTCCTGAGAAACAAGGGGATTCAGGAGCACCATCTTGATGAAAAGAACACGTCTTTTGTACAGGGGAAAGGGACAAATATAGAACATTAGTTCCAAATAACTTTCTATATGTAGTCAATAGTCATTGTGTTCAAGGCAGACTCTACCTAACTAAAACAACTTTTCTTTTCATATTGTCTGAGCATGTCTTCTGTTCCTAATAATCATTTCATCTAATTATCACCTTATGTTGCTTAGCTCAGTGAAATCCCCCTCTTATAACACTGGAAATTCAGTGCCTCCTTTAATTTTGATTTTTGTTCTTCTTCAGGTTGTTTTATTTATGTTTTGGACATTTGTAATATGCCTTCTGATGTCACTACCTTCTATGACACATTAAGTAATCTTTCTGAAGCCCAAAATCAATCAGATTCCTCAGATAAGTCTAATCTATCCACATTTCTCTAGATTGTCTTTATAGTATAGTCACCATGTATTTCTCTTATAAATTTCTACCAATTAAGTTTTATACCATATATTACCTCCTCATCAAATATACAGATATTTATATTATCACATGTACCCTTGCATATGGGATACTGACAATTAAGTACTGGGTCTTTAGCTTCTGAAAAGAAGTATTAGAATAATAAGAAGAAGAAGAATAAGAAGAATATGAAGAAGAAGAATATGAAGAAGAAGAAGAAGAATATGAAGAAGAAGAAGAAGAAGAAGAAGAAGAAGAAGAAGAAGAAGAAGAAGAAGAAGAAGAAGAAGAAGAAGAAGAAGAAGAAGAAGAAGAAAGTAGTGAAAAATTAATGTGCCATTGTCTAGCTTATGGAAATAATCAAGCTGCTGATGGTTTCTTAGAGCACATACATAATTAAAATAAAATAATATATAATTTCTCTTTTGTTTATCTCATTATTTCATCTTTGGGCATTATTACTTAACAAACAGTGACCAACAACAACCATCCATCAACCAACCAACACCTCACCAACTTCTCAGGGACTTAGCATTTATATACATTCTCAAAAGTCCCCAGACTTCCAAATGTCACATAACTGCAGACCATCTTGTAGCTGCAAAAATCATGCTCCTGCTAAAGCATGAGGGAAATTATAGTGAACTGCTGTGGACATTCTGAAGAAGCCCCAGATCTTATTCCTGCAATTAAAGCAAAAATATTTTTATGATATTTTTTTTTGTTTTTAAAGAGACTAAAATTCCAAAGTTTTCACTGCAGTTTTCGAGGAGCAACTGGAATTTAATAATAATAAGGAAAAGAAGAGTCAGATTTCTCTAATAATGTCTAAGCCTGATAGGCTGTAAACCCATGAGGTAAGGCCCTGATCCAAAACTGTACTCAATGAGGAATAAAAAGAAGTAATCTGATACTTGAATTGGAAAGGATGGATAGGTGAATATACTCAAATATGCATTGTATAAAATTCTCAGTTAAGAAAAATATTACCAATAAAAATTAAGTAAAAATAAGTAATAAGTAAATAAAAATATTACCACTAAGATCCAGTGCTGTAAGAGACCAAAATAGTAGCTAACAACCTGACTGATAGTCTTATTCAGAGATATTAAATAATAATAAATGTAGAGAAGATAAAGTAGAACTTTTCACTGGCCACACTGGCATCATCTGGAGAACAGGTAAACACTGCCCGCATTCCCTTAAGATTTTGACTTGATAAGCTTTGGGTGGAGCCTAAGCACTGCTGTCTATTAAAGAAACTCAGAATACTAATGTATAGGCAGGGCTAAAATTTAGTACTGTAGCCCAAGTGGGGTTTCAAGCCATAAATCCAATCACTGATGATATGGAAGCAAGATGATCAGAAATTCCAGGCTATCCTGAGATACACAGGGATAACTTCTCTAAATAATCTAAAGAGAAACAAATATATAACAAGCCAATTCCTTAAGACCTCATGAATAAAGGAAAGGACTCTCTCTTTACCTGGACTTAATCAACAAAGAATCTCCGGGAGGCAACACTATTGGTTTTAGCAATTGCAAAGCTTGGTGATATTTTTTTTTCTATGTAATTCTTTAACAAAACTTACTGTTTAATTCCAAACTGGTCTCAAAAGAAACGAAACTTTTCTGGAACTATAAACTAAACTACTCACTGTCATAAACAAAAGGAGTCTGAAAAGATATGACAGCTAAACATGGATAACACGGATATGTTTCTGTTTCTGTTTTTGTTTTTGAAATAAGAAAAATATTATAAGAATACTTTTGGTACAGAATTAGATTTACTTAATTAAAAAATGTGTCATGTAAACAGGACCAAATTAATTAATTAATCAAATAATTACACATGCCTGTAATTCCAGTATTTAGCAGGTAGATTAATGTATAGCAACATGACCTCTAGGGCAGCCTGGGCTACACAATGAATGTCATACTAACCTGGACTACACAGCAAAATCTAGTATATTAAAAATGCTATATTATTCTAAAATGCCAATAACATAATAAATTGAGATGTAAACTAATGTATTGAAACTCTTTTACTATTTTACAATTTTTCTATAAGTGAAAATTTTTCTATAAGGTTTTTTATTTTATATTTGTTAGGTATTTTCTTAATTTACATTTCAAATGATATCCCCGAAGCCCCCTTTACCCTTCCCCTGCCCTGCTCCCCAACCCACCCACTCCCTGCTTCCTGGCCCTGGCATTCCCCTGTACTGGGGCATATGATCTTTGCAGTACCCATTGATGGTCGACTAGGCCATCCTCTGCTACATATGCAACTAGAGACACATCTCTGGGGGGTACTGGTTAGTTTATATTTTTGTTCCTCCTATAGGGTTGCACACCCCTTTAGCTCCTTGGGTACTTTCTCTAGCTCCTCATTAGGGGCCCTGTGTTCCATTCAATTGATGGCTGTGAGCATCCACTTCTGTGTTTTCCAGGCATTGGCATAGCCTCACAAGAAAGAGCTATGTCAGGGTCCTGTCACCAAAATCTTTCTGACAAAAGCAATAGTATCTGGGTTTGGTGGTTGTATGTTGGGAACTAAAAGGGGGGCCATGCCCTGCCAGAGTTTTACCTATTCTCTGGTCAGTCAGGCATGGGAGGGCTGCTAACAACCTTCCACTCATCCCTGGGTGGGCATTCCTCTATCCCACTCTTCAGGGAGTGGCCAGAGGCAGGCCTACTTAGTGATCCCGAAGCTAATTTACTAAAGCCATCAGAGTTATGGGAGAAAGGGATAAGGGAAAGCCCCAACACCTGTGAGAGTGTGCACAGCCTTGATGAGTAGAGACTCTCTATGGTTTTAGAGATTTATTAAAGAAATGCAGGGGGAAAGGAGAAGGTACAGAGAGAATGAGAGAGAAAGAGAGAGAGAGAGAGAGAGAGAGAAGAGAGAGAGAGGGCTAGAAAGAAAGAGTACGAGAGAAAGAGAAGAGGAGAGAGGAGAAGAGAGAGAGAGAAGGCTAGAGAGAAAGTAAGAGGGAAAGAGGAGAGGAGAGAGAAGAAAAAGAGAAGAAAGAGGAGAGAAGACAAAGAGAGGGGAGATAGGGTGAGAGTGAGGGATAAGAAGTAAGAGAGACAAGTAAAAGAGTAAGAGAGCAAGGTGGGGCTGAACAGCCCTTTTAGTCTTCATTGTTGCTAGGTAACTGAGGAGGAGCTTAGCCTGAAGGTCAGAAGCTTGGGCCATTGCCTACATGACTACTGACCATGCTTCTCTTGTGGGGCCTGTGTGTGTGTGTGGGGGGGGGGGGTAACTTAGGCAGGAACCAGAGTTCCAGGAGCATAAGAAAACACCTACCTTATCATGAAGGTGAATTATCACCATTCCCAGGGTTCAGACCTCAGCTCAACTGGAAACCAACCTGCAATTCACCATAGTTGTATATGGGATGGATCCCTGGGTGGGGCAGTCTCTGAATAATCTTTCCTTCCATCCCAGCTCCAAATTTTGACCTCACACCAGTCATAATGGCTAAGATAAAAAATTCAGGTGACAGCAGATTCTGGCGAGGATGTAGAGAAAGAGGAATACTCCTCCATTGATGGTAAGATTGCAAGCTGGTACAACCACTTTAGAAATCAGTTTGATGGTTGCTCATAAAATTAGACATAGTACTACCAGAAGATGCAGCAATTCCTCTCCTGGGCATATACCCAGAAGGTGATCCAACTTGTAATAAGGACGCATGCTCCACTATGTTCATAGCAGCCTTATTTATAACAGACAGAAGTTGGAAAGAACCCAGATGTTCCTCAACAGAGGAATGGATACAGAAAATTTGGTATATTTACACAATGGAGTACTACTCAGCTATTAAAAACAATGAATTCATGAAATTCTTAGGCAAATGGATACATCTGGAGGAAATCATCCTGAGCGAGGTAACCCAATCACAAAAGAACACACATGATATGCACTCACTGATAAGTGGATTTTAGCCCAGAAACTTAGAATATCCAAGATACAATTTGCAAAAACACATGAAACTCAAGAAGGAAGACCACAGTGTGGAAACTTCACTCCTTCTTAAAATAGGGAACAAAATAACTATGGAATGTGTTCTAGAGACAAAGTTCTGTTTATTTTTATCTGCATTATAACTTAATTACAATATTTCTCATTCCCTTTCTTCCCTCCATACCTTCCCATATACTCTTCTCCACTGTACTGAAAATCCATTGCCTCTTTTGTCACTAATTGCTATTGCATGCATATAGATAGATAGATAGATAGATAGATAGATAGATAGATAGATAGATAGATAGATGATAGATAGATGATAGATATAGATATAGATATAGATATAGATATAGATATAGATATAGATATAGATATAGATAGATACACACACACACACACACATATATGCATGCAGTTAGCAATTTATTTTATAATTTAAGACTGATAATTGAACCTAGGCCTTACACATGCTAGCCAAAGCTCAATCTCTGTATGATTATCCATTTATGTATAATTTATACCTATGTGACCATATCTCTTCATGCCTTACTCTACATTCTGCGTATAAATCATCTGTACTTATGAGCTGCTAAAATAAATTCATAAATTTACAATATTTCCAAATCATTTGATGTGACACACAATAAGACATACAATAAATAAAACTATGAAATTATAACTAAATTATCAATAATACTGTACAAAAAAGGACATATAGAAAAATACAGTACTTGGATGGTAAGAGACCAATTATTCTTTTTATTAGCAAAAATTAAATTAAATCACTTAGGAATAGTGTTTTTATTGCCCTAAAATTCCCCTTGCCTTCTAGATTATTTGTAACTTCTATTGATATATTAAGCTCTTTGTAATACATGAGTTGTCAGTGTTTTCAAAGTTAGAAAATGGAACAGATGGAAAATACTAAATAGTGTAGGTGGCTTATTTGACTTAGCATTGGAGATTGGATTCTATAATGCGATAAATTATACTGAATTTAATCTTACGTATGCTACTGGTACCCCCAAACCTGCTGTTGTGCACAGGAGAAGATGATCTGTTTGGGGCTTCTCATGGATATATTTGACAATATAATTTTTTTCACTTTCATGTTCCACAATTATTCACAATGAAATTAAAAATGAAGCATGTGGGCAGTGTCACAACCCTTACAATTAAAATATTGAAACCAATAACAAGTTAATGGCATAGAAAAGAACAAATAAAAGGGGATCCAGAAGAGCCTGGGGACGACAGGAAAATGGGATACCATCTACATGGGAAGTCACATAGCAAACATGCATTAGATATACCTTATAAAACTCTGAAATTATCTATGGAGCATGTACCACAGGCTGGTGTAGGAAAATGATATTTCTGAAGTCTATAAAGTGAGTGTTCTATATATCAAAGGACACTAAGTTTAATCCTATTCCTTATTTCCTATCCATGGTGTAAATCTTTCATTTCTGATAGTAAACTGAAGGTAGTAATGCAAGGTAAGAAGATTCCTATAAGAACTACATTAAGTGACATGTGGTAAGTCTTGGACATTGTGTTAAATGTTGAATTGAGGAAAGCCCAGTTCTACACACAGAACTATAGGCATCTGAGGAAGGCTGGTAAAGAAAAGGACAATCCTCCCAAAGGAAGAGATCACCAATTGGTTGTCCATTTCGAAATGGTCAGCTCTGAAAACTTATATACAAGTTATACTATATGGACTGAGCAAGTTATATTTAGGAACATAAATATATATGTACATAATAGCAATTAATGAGTAAAGAGGCATGAATTATGGATTTGGAAGGAGGCAAGGAGCAAATACTGTACTTATATTACTATTTCAAAAAAAAAAAAAACAAAAAACATGTTGACTTGAGATGCCAAACCAAGACGATGTCCATGTATATATCCTTATATAGGAATATAATTGTCTCTTTCAGGGGATCCCTTGACTAAAAATTATGTTCTGTACTGCATCATGCACTTCCTACTAATAGTCTTAGGAATAAATTAATCCTAGTGAATGTGTCAGCTCTTTCCTAAACAGAAGTACTCCTGAAAGGAAAACTTTGTCAAATACCATTACTATTGATTGTTCCAGATTTCTTTTTAATGAAATATGAGAATTGCATTTGTGAACATACAATTGGTAGTTCTGTTCCACATGCCAAAAGCTGGCAGGCTAGAACCTGGCAGATTTCATTTATCCTGTGTGAATTCTTGTTTATTTACATGAAATGTAAAAAACAACCATTTAAAACATTTCTAGTACTATGGTTATGGATTGTATTATTTTCATCAGATAGATTTGCCTGATATTTGGAATATGGAAATGACACAGAAACCATGTTCCTTCAACTACTACTTTGGAAGCAAAATCGAAAGAAATCTAAGTCTTGGGAGAATTTATAGAATATAGAATCCTAATTTGCCTCATGAATGCTAGGTATTGATAATGATGTTGGTACTGACACCAGCCAAAGACTTGTATGTTAGAATTCAATAGTCTAGTCACTGAAATCTGTCTTACATTAATCAACAATTTCAAATTTTGTAAATTTAATTCTGTGCACAAAATCTCCTTGGGCATTATCTGGAGTTTGTTCTTCTTTCTATTATGCTTTATAATTGAAACTATATGTAACTTTCATGAAGAACTTGACTTTGAATTCCATATTTCCCAGTCAGAAGTAATATTTTATGAGGTCCCATTTGTGGATTCTTGATCTTACAGCATAAACCATTGCTGTTCTGCTCCGGAATTTTTTCCCTGTGGCCATATCTTCAAGGCTTCTCCCCACTTTCTCCTCTATAAGTTTCAGTGTCTCTGGTTTTGTGTAGAGTTCCTTGATCCAAGTAGACTTGATCTTTGTACAAGGAGATGAGAATGGATCAATTCACATTCTTCTACATGCTAACCTGCCAGTTGAGCATGCTCTCTTTAGGTACCATTGAATTGCTCTAGTGATTTTGTTTCTCTTGATGGTTTAGGATTGTGATTGTTTGAATGACAATGGCCTCCATAGGCCCATATATTGGAATGCTTGGTCCCTGGTTGGTGCAAGAATTTGGGAGGGATTAGAAAGTTTCCTAGTTAGAATTTTTATTGCAGTTAAGAAACACCATGACCTAAAAGCAAGTTAGGGAGGAAAGATTTTACTCAGTTTATACTTCCACATAGCTGTTTTCCACTAAAGGAAATCAGAACAGGAACTCAAGCAGAACAGGAACCTGGAGGCAGGAATTGATGCAGAGACCATGAAAGAGTGCTGTCTTGTTTCCATGTCTTTGCTCAACCTGCTTTCTTGTGGAAACCAGAACAGTGATTTCAGGGATAGCACCACCCACCATGGGCTGGGCCATTAATCAGAAATCACTAATTAAGAAAATGACTTAAGATGGATATTATCAAGCCATTTTCTCATTTGAGCTTTCCTTCTTTTCAGATAGCTGTCTAGTTTGTGTCTAGTTGACAGGAAGGTTAAACTTGTTAGAAAAAGTGCATCTCTACGGATGGGGTTTGAGGTTTCAAAAGTACACATCATATCTAGTTAGTTCTCTCTCTCTCTGCTTTGTGTTTCTGGATATGGATACAGCTCTCATCCATGACTTTAGTGCTATGCCTGACTGCCATGATGATCATTGACCCTAGACATCTGGAACTCTAATTAACCCTCAATAAATGTTTACTTTTATAAGTGGTCTTGGTCATGGTGTCTTTTCTAAGATATAGAAAAGTAATTAAGACAAGTACCAAATATATGCTCTCTGTTGTAGTTAGTTGAAATATTGAACAATACCTTGTAAATGTTCCTTTGTCCTGTCAATACCATAGTAAACAGTCTTTCCGTTGTATTTGCTTCTATTGTATTGTGCCATCACTTTCCTATAGATATCTAGTACAAATGAGAAAGGGAATGAAGGAAAGGTGAAGAGGGAAGTAAAACAACCAATAAAAATAACTTCCACCTAACACTAGCATAGAGTGTTGAAATAAACCTTGGAGAATGTATATCCTCTCTTCCTTCTTCTACCCATATGCTCATACCTACATACCCACCTGTAGGCATCACATTCATGCTCACTGAAATCTAGATTTTAACTGGACTCCAGTTTCAAAGAACTTCAGTGCCACCATCTTTTCTCAGAGTCAGCCAAATTTCTTAGTTTAGTGTAGCAAATTATCTGTGCTCCCTAAACTATACTCTTAGACATAGGTTTTATGTTACACTTATGCTGGAGAACTTACTAAAATTTGTTTACCATTAGCCTCTCTTCCCTTCACATTTAGTTTTAAAATTTAGTCAAACTTATTTTTTTTCTTTTACCATTTATTTATATAATTATTTACTTTACATCCCAACTCTTACCTCCCCTTTTCCCAGACACCCCTTCTCACACACTCATTCCCTCCTCCCCTTCTCATCTGAGAATACAGGCACACCCAGGGGATCACTCCACCCTGGCACATTAAGTCTATATAGGGCTTAGGTACATCTTTTCCCACTGAGGCCAAATAAATAGCCTATTTAGGCAAACAGGATCAGGATCTACAGGCAGGCAACAGATTTAGGGACAGGTCCCTCTCCAGTTGCTGGGGTACCCATATGAAGACAGAGTTGCACATCTGCTACCTATGTGCATCCTACATATAGCCTACATATGCTCTTGGGTTGGAGGTTCAGTTTCTGAGAACCCCCAAGAATCCAGGTTAGTTGACACTGTTGTTCTTCCTGTGGAGTTCCTTTCCCATCCAGGTCCCTCATTCCTTCCCCTAACTCTTCCATTAGAGTCTCCAAGCTCCATCGAATGTTTGGCTGCAGGTCTCTGCATCTTTTTCAGTCAGCTGCTGGATGGAACCTCTTAGAGGACAGTTATGCTAGGTTCCTGTCTGCAAGCATTATAGTGTATCACTATTATATACAAATACAAGTATGCACACAACTATATATATATATATATATATATATATATATATATATATATATATATATAGCAATTAATGAAAAGGAGTCACAAATTTACAAAAGAGAAAGCAGTACTATATTGGGGGTTTGGAGGGAACAAAAAAAAGGAGAGATGACATAATTATATCACAATCTCAAAAAATCAAAGAAGTAATGAAAAGATTCAGCTTATGTCTCAAAGGCAACTAACATTCTCTCAGTTTCCTGAATACACTTATAAGCAGTGTGATCTCCATTATACACAATGACCATTATTTGGAAGAATTTTTAATGCATTTGTATTAATAACTTGTATTATATTAATTTTTATTAGCATACCATTGAAAGTTTTAGGGGATGTCTGTCAAATGTTTCCCATACATTAAACATTTTTTTAAGTAAATCACATTTAAATTTTGTATTAATACCATTAAGTAGTTAGTAAAATTCTGGTTCCAACTCGTGGTAGCCATAATATGTATGGGTTAATTTCTGAGTTCAAACATCAGTTTCTTTACTCAAAATAGACACACTTTTCATCTCCTTATTCATCATCATTATCTCCATCACCATCATCATTCCAACTCTATAGATCATTGTGAAGATTAAATTAATTGATATATAAATACATTCAAAGAGATAATAGCACCTTGTAGGTATTCAACAAATCTCGGCTACTATTATCATTTCATTTTGTAGGAGAAAGAGCAAAAACTTTGAAGACATTAATTTCTTGTTTCATTAATTTAGCTACTAGTTATACAGCAGTGATTTGAGGGGGATCCAGGAATTAGAATAGACCCGTGTCCACAGTTATTATGCAACTCAGCTATTAGATTACCTCTCTCTTATAGACAGAGAATGTTTCTTTGTCAGGTCCTTAGGAATGAGGCCCCATTAAAACCTTCAAGACTTAATTATCATGAAAAAAAAATTCACCTCTACTGAAATATATGTATGCATTCTCTAGTCAGGTTTTGGAAAAGGGCATTATTACTTTTATTTTACTACTGTACCTCACACATACCAGAAAGATCACTATAAAAGACAATATCCAACAGCAATAGTTACATTTTCTAGGATGCTGATAAAATGGTATCTCTTCTTTCAATTTCATTTAGAGAATACATTTATTTTATTAAAGAAATAGTATGCATGTGTTTTCTGGTAAAGGTACTTTGAAGAGAAGTCAAATAGAATAGCATAAATAATTAATTCCTAGATTAGTAACCTGTAATTATAACCATCTTGCTTAATCTGGGGTATTTTCTATAGCATACACGTTGTTTGACTGTGTCAACCTACTATTTGTCTTTAGTGATACAAAGCAGAGGAAGTTAGTACAAACACAGCTAATTAAAATTCAGCCAAACATCTTAGATTTTCAAATGGGAAAAGACTCAGGAAATTAAGTGAGCTTCCTGTAGGAATGTAGTTTCAATTCACATTTTATCTGGTATCATATTTTCCTGCCAAAACCATTGTATTACGCTACAATTATCCAGTGGTGCTATTTTACACTTGGGTTATTATTTCAGAAACCCTGCTTCCGATGTCTAATAAGGTTTCCACACATCACTCCCACACCCCAGAGCTGCCTTCAAAGGTCATTTCTTCATCCCGTTCTTTGCTGGCATAATTGCACCTGCCAGGTGAACTACAAAACAAGTCCCAGGCGCACATGGTGAGTCAGACACTGTCATCCCAGCCGCTTTCCTGTTTATGTTAGTCTTGAGCACTATGGGCTGGGACAGCTCAGGGGCCATTCAGAGCTTCTCTTTCTGATAGCCAGAATTTTCCATACATTGGTCCTCAATTCCCAATTCCCCATAACAGGAAGTTGAAACAGACTTGATATCAAAGAAGCAAGTTTTAAATGAGCTCAAACAAAGGAAAAAGAAGGGAGAGAGAGACCCCTAACGTTTCTAAAGCATCTCAATTTGAAAACGGAAGTGTGTCATGTTCCTGAGATGGTTTTAAAGGCTTGCAACTGACTGCCAAATCTTTTGCTCCTGTCTCCCTGTCGTGTTTACATTTTGTGCAATCTCCCCTGGGCTCCCTCAGTTAAAATACACATTTGCTTATTGCTAGTTGCAAGTCTCACAGTAGAACTGAAGATTTCTCTGAACAAATAGGTGTGGTTGTACTTTTCTGGTTACATTTATAATTTAGGGAAAATGTCTTCAAAATTCCATCTTATCCTTGACACATGACATATTAATGTGACCTCCCTCACAAGTTGTCTATCAGCTTGAAACTGAGTATCCGCATGGAAAGGGGAGTCTCAAAGTCAATGATGCCACCTGTTTCCTGTCAATTTAAAAGTCTAAAGATGTAAGAACTTGTATAGCCCTAACTGAGCAAAGGTAAACAAGATATTATTCCCAGAGGTTCCACGCCATTGCTATGCTCCTTGTAGTCCTCCAGAATGTGAAAGTAAGGTCCTCGTGCTAAAGGCACCTCACATTCAGTCAGACAACATAGAGAAATTCAGCTGGCACTAACCAGGAAGCTTCATCTCTCCCAGCTTTCATAGTGTGGGAAGGTGCTGTGCACACTACCAGGGCAGAAAATAATCATGTTTTACCAACCTGTGAATTCTTCAAGCTACAATAATGACTGTCCTGGAAAGACCTGCAGTACACTGGTGAAATATTGCTACAAACACCATAGGGATAATTAACAGCTTTCTAGTTAAATGTCAGGCCTATTTCACAAAATGAAATCTATTTCACAAAATGCTACTATTATCAGATTGAGAACCTGTTATTAGACAGGTCATAGGCCCTAGTAGAGACTCTAGTACCATTATTCTACTAAAGGAACATAATACTGAACTAATTTCTAATGACTTATCATTATACTCACTGATTAAGTCACCTTTAAACCTACGTTAGAGATGCTTCTTTTGCAGTAGATGACAATCAACAGAGAGATTTGTGGTTGGTCCAAATTACAGAGAATAAAGCACTAAATGTACATATATTCCTCATACCCACCTCCCAAGGCTTAGTGATCATTTTTGAAGAATGTCAGAAATAATGTAAGAGCTGGAAGCTATAGATGATAACAAGGAAACCATGTCATCTGGACACTATGTAGCATGACAGCAACATACATGATCTTACAGTACTTATGGCAGTATGCACAGGACCTGCAGAAGTCCAAGCAAGAGAAACTATTGCATAAAAAGGGTAAAAGGGAATGAGGTTCCACCCCTAGCTGAAGAGAACTTGGCAATGGCTGAATTCTTGAAACAGATTAATAGTTGTTTTTTGGGGGGAGTTTTTTGTTTTGTTTTGTTTTTTTCTACTAGTATAACCCCTAATAAATCATCCATACTCCAGTGGAAGTGCATACATTCACAAATATTTAAGCAAACTGACCTTGATGGGGAAAAATAAAGATACAAACTGGGGTGAGAAAACAAAAGAAGGTTGATTTGGGAAGAGTGGGACCAAAATTCACTGCATGAAATTCTCAGAGCTAATAAAAAGGAAGATAGTTGATGTTATAGAATATTTGTTGTTGTTGTTGTTGAAATTGTGTGACCACAGAACTTTAGTGTCATATTGTTGTGTTTCTTTGTTTTGTTTTTATTTTTTTGGTGTCAAAGTACTCTAGCAAGAACAACTTCAGGGTAAAGAAGTTTCTTTGCCTCACAATTCCAGGTTATTGTATTTCCCTTGGTTTCAGAAAAATCAAGGTGCCAGAAACTTAAGGGAGCTATTCACATTACACCCACAGTGAAAAGAGAGTAAGTTAATGCATGTATATTAGTGTTCATCTCAAGTTGTCTACTCTTATATAGTCCAGGATACCCTGTAGGGAATTGGTCATCCACAGTGAATGGTTCTTCCAACTTCAATTCATGCAGTCAAGATAATCCACCATAGACATGTCTCTCTCATAAAGTTGATAGTGGAGATGGTACAAAATAGCTCACGTGATTTTTGTTCATAGGATTCAAAATTGTCCTTGCACATTTTCTAATCACACTGGGGAAAGCTTTCTGATATAAAAGGCATACTAAAACTGAAAGTGTGTTAGGTACTCTATTCTCTTAGTTACTCTTATGGTGTCCCCTGAGGTAGGTAACAGTTTTCTCATTTTTCATCTAAGAAATACATTCAGTGAAAGTGGATAGAGAAATCACACAACTGGGTAAATAGCATCCCTTAGAATAGGCCTCCAAAGAGCCTGACTCTAAATCTTATGTTCTTCCTTCACTAATCTGTCAAATTTAGTACTGTATTATTAAAATGTTATATAAGTCTACTATGATAAGCAGTGTAATAATTTCACACATTATCTAACTTTAAGTTAATTGGTATCACAATTTCTATAAAATGTATATCACAGTATCAATATAATTATTCAATAAAAAGACAATGAATGGTGAAAAAAAGATTTTGAAGGAAAGTCTAATCACTAAGAGGTAAATGAAGATCACTCTCGGGGTTATTATACAAATAATTGAGATAAATACATGTTTTTATAAACAGTAACAACTCCTAATAATAAGTAGAACTAACAAACAAACAAAAAATAAGAAAAGTAAAGTTTCCCACCTAATTCAGGATAACAAGCAGAAGAAGATAAGGGCTTTTACTTTTTTTTTTTTTTTTTTTTTTAAAGAATCTAAGCCTTGATTGATACCATTAGGCAATTTCACAACATTTCATGATAGCTTCCTAACTTAAAAGACCTAGCTCATGATAATTGACTGATGGGTTTTATTAGTTACTGTCTTAGTGTTTCTATTGCAGGGAAGAGATACCATGACCAGGGCAACTCTTATAAAGGAAAACATTTAATTGGGGCTGTCTCATAGTTTCAGAGGTTCAGTCCATTATTAGCATAGTAGAAAACATGATAGCATCCAGACCACCACAGTGCTGAAGAAGGAGCCAAGAGTTCTTCATTTTGATCCAAGGGCAGCCACACAGAAACTCTACTCTTCTGCAGGCAGTAAAAAGGAGGATCTCTTTTCCATATTGGGAGAAGCTTGAGCATAAGAACTCAAAGTCCACCCCCACAGTGACACACTTCCTCTGACAAGGCCAACACCTATTTCAACAAGGCCATACATCCTAATAGTACCACTTCCCACAGGCAAGGTATATTCAGAACACCACATTTAATTTTGTTGTGGCCAAGTTCCTCTTAAAACAAAAATTAAAAAAAAAATATGTATGTTTTGTCTTGCACATCAGAAGACTGTGATCCATTGGTAGAGAAGAGACTGTGTCAGGAGCACCTTGGTTCACTTCACAGTGATAAGGAACGTCAGTACTCAACACATTTTTCTACTCCCCCCTTTTTATTTAGTCTAAGAATTCATCTGATGGGACAAACCAGTTTTTCACATTCAGAATTAATTTTCTTTCTCAGAAAACTTCTCTGGAACTGTGTCTTCTAGGTGAGATTAGATACAGCATCAAGACCACTACAAATAAAGAGATCAGAGGTCATGGGTGAGGTGATCATCACCTGGCATTTGAAATACAATATCCTCACTAGTGTGCTGCAGGATTCCTTGGTTAAAAAACCTTAATGAATATTCCACTAACTACTTTTGTTTTCTAGTTTGATTTCCAAGTTCAATATTCCCTTTATATCAAAATATACTGCACATTTAAAAATACAGATGGAAAACGAAAAGTTTATTGCTTATTCAGAAAGAAATTCAAACAGGGAGTTTAGAGAGACCATTTCCATACACTCGCATTACCAGTTTTCACATTCATATAATCCCGTAAAAGCTGGCTTGTCATTAAACTTCTACTGTAATGAACCAGGGATTTCCTCACCTGGAACTTTTCACAGTCAAATTTTTATTACCACTCTGTACCCAATTGAAGCTCTTCTCCATTCTGCCTTAACTAAGGTCATTATGAAATAAAAATATGAGAATGATCATATGCTTAAACTCTGGAAAAATCTATATTTTGTACAAAATAAATTAGGCCTTCTCAGCTGTTAGAAATAGTCTTTGATAAAGTAAATAATTTTGCTGCTCTAAACTCATTTCTTTTTACATTTTAGCAATTTTAAAATAAATGTAGTTCTCTGAAAAATAGCATTTTATTTTATAATTAATGATTATCAACTGTATTTTGTAGAGTGTTTTTGTTAAAGTTTTATAAATGTATTTGATGAAATACAACCATATTCTCCATTCCATTATTTCCTTAAGGTGGCCAATCTTCATTATTGTCTTCCAGTTTTTTGTAAACCAATAGCTCCAATTTGTACTGCCAATATGAATAAGTGTATTGGCCAATAGAGAGAATCTATGCATGGCCACAACTTATAAAAATGGATTTTTGTCTCATATAGCAGCAATTAACTACCAGCACATTCTCAGTACTCAGTAAGATATGGAGCTCAGAGAGCACTTTCACTCTTTTGTTGACCTATAAGTAAAAAGTACCAATAAGGCATCACATATAAGTGAAAGTATTCGAGTGCACATCATATTTTGACTTTTTGAGAGCCCCTAATCCTTTCTTCCAATTTCTGTCTCACACTTTTTTGCTTCTGTGCCTCAGGTTAACTTCTAATTTCATGTCATCTATAAGTGTGAGCGTGTGTGTGTGCATGTGATTGTATGCATCTATATAAAACTAGAATCCACAAAAGACAGAATAAACTTGCTGTTTGTGTTTCTAAGTCTGACATGTCAATCAACATGAGGATTTCCAATTCCACCTATTTTCCTGAAAACAACAATACTATGTTCTTTATGACTCAATTTGCCTTTGCCAGTGAGGGATATTTACTTAAAGACATCAAATAGACAAATCACATTTTAAAATTCAACATTGTAGTTTTTTGATTGGAAAATTGAAGTTAACATCAAGAGTCATCAATGAGGAGTGTACATTAATTCCTACTTTTGTTGCTTTTCTAATTTTTTTTTTTTACCTTCTTAGACTTTGCTACATATGGTAGCCACAACATTTCTATCCAAGCTCTTTGCTTCCAGAATAATAACTCTGAGACTTATTTATTTATGAATAAGTGCCATAAGCTTTGGTTCTTTCATTTACTAGCCCATAATAAATATAACCTGTTCATTTTAGTTTATGTTGGCCAAATGGCTAGCTACCTCACCTAGTTTCATTTGTCCATCTCCCCCAAGACCTGAGTGAAATCTCTGCTTTTGCCTCTTTCCGAGAATTGCTATCTCTCTCTTTGCTGGATGTTCCATCTTTTTATCCTGCCTCAGCTCATTGTCAATCAGCTTTTTATTGACAGGTGATGCATCCACATAGTACACATGTTCAATAAAAGTTTCTTTTTCTAATATCAATAAACTTCTTTTTTGTATAAAGAACATAGAAAACTAGCAAGTAAGAATTACATTTCCAATGTTCAGTCCACATTCCTTTGGCAATCTTGAAGAAAGTACTCCATTATCTATTCTATTGTGGAGAGTATGAATTCTGCACATGAATCATTTTCTATCAAAACTTGAATTTATAAACCTAAGAATATCTTCTTAGATATTAAAACATTTTCCCAAATCCTAAACAATTTAAGCTTAAATGTAAAATTATAATAACATAGTATTCAAGCCTGTGAGACCCGAAAAGTAAATCTTACCTGAGTATACAGGAAGTATAGGCAAGCAGCTTCCACAACTGTAGAAATGACAGAGACAGCAGTATGCCTGGACAGTCACCCAAAATTTCTCTGAGTTATTTGAACATCATTTTTGGCCTTCTAGCTTAGAAAGTGTGACAGACTTTGCTGTGAAGGAGGAATTATGAAGGTCTTGCTTACTTTGTCCTTAAAAAGCTTGGTAGTAGACTTCCCTGTACCTTGTCTGTCCAGTTTGGGCAGCATACTGTCTTAGTTAGGCTTTCCATTGCAGTAAAGAGAGACCATGACTAAGGCAACCATTATAAATGTCAACATTTAATTGGTAATAACATACTGGTTCTGAGGTTTAGTGTGTTATGATCATGGCAGGAGCATAGCAGCATCCAGACAGCCACAGTAATGAAGAAGTTGAGAGTTATACTTCCTCCAAAGAAAGCCAAGAGCAGACTGTTTCATCCACACTGGGTGGAGCTTCAAGGTCCTCTTTCACAGTGGTGCACTTCCTCCAACAAGGCCACACCTACTCTAACAAGGTCACCCCTCCTATCAGTGCTACTCCCTGGGCAAGCATATTCAAAACAGAACACATAATGTTAGCAGTTTAAGCAAGGACAGTTTGTTGTTGTTGTTGTTGGGGTGTTTTTTGTTTTGTTTTGTTTTGTTTTTGTCCAGTGGCTAGCTTGCTACATTTGAAGCAAACTCCATAAAGAGGTTCTTTGATCCTCATATTATTTGAAGGAGAATGAGTATGCTGACTGTAGCAGACATGTTATTGTCATAAAAGGTCTCTTATTAATAAAACATCTTTAAATGACATATTCTGTAGATCTATGTTGTTTATGAAGAGAATCTATCTATAGTATATCAAAATTGTTTGTTTCTAGATAACTACTATTTGCTTAACTTTGAAAATATCTGTAGGAAACTAAATGAAGCTTCTTTCTCTAATTAACTAAACTATTATCTATTATGACCAAAAACTTGATTAACTATTAACTTGTATTTCTTAATTATTCTGAACTGTTTGTAATATAAGCTTTCAAAAGAATTAGAAAATAACATTGCATTTTTAAAAGATTTACGTAGTACAATACCTTAAATGAGAGTTTAAACATGTACACATACTCATACTATTATATAACAAAATATAACCTTGAATTTGTAATATAAAAAGTCTATACCAATGTAAAAATATTTGTCTTGTTGATGATATTTGGTATAAAAGTAAATTTAATAATCAAACTTTTATCCTAGTATTCCTATATACCATTTTTTAAAATTTTCATCCCTTTTCCCCACTTTCCTTTTCATCCCTTCTTCCCTTATTTCTCCATAACACTAGATAAGAGAGAAAAAGGGAAAGGCAAAAGAAAAAGAAAGAGAAAAAGAGATGTCTGAATCTAACCTACATTATTTTGCTTCCTTCTTGACCAAGACTATTGACAACTTGAACCCAATACTCCTTAAACAACAATCAACATCCATCACCCTATGATTAACAAAAGCCCTTCCATCCCACTTTGGGTAATGGGTTGGTATTTTTCTAACTTTGTTTCCTGCTGTCTTGGGGCATCATTTTCTTTTTGGGGCCCAAAGAATATTGAGATATTGGTTAGTCTTAGCAAAGTTAGTTGTACCATTTGCACTCCTGTCTCTATGTGCAAGGCTCAAATGATGTCTGTGATGAGAGATGATCTAGCTAGCTACTTTGAAATTGTTCTGGACACAGATTTTTTAGGAAACAGCATTGAGGCACTCGGTGAGACTGAATAACCTAGGCTAATTGTCATGTTTGGGGTCTGTTCTATTTGCTCTCCAAACAAAGTTTCACAGGTAATATACATTTCTGTATTAACACATGTATGGAATGTATACTGTACATGATTTAACTAAAGATGATTCTCTGTTCTTTGAACTGGTACAGGATCTGTTTTTCTTTATAAGTTAGTTTGGATGGTAAAACCCAAACATAAATTTTATCCATGCCATCTAAAAGAGTGGATATACTTAGCTGAAGTCATGGATGGAGACATTTTCATGTCACAGCTAGTCTCAGAGTTGTTCCCATGTAATGGGATCAGCAGTTTATGTAACATGTTTTGTTAGTCTTGATTTCTTTCTTTCCTTCCATTGGTGGCCAAGATATTTAAGGAGTCTTCCCCTGTCAAATCTAATTTTTATGAGTTTCTAAGAAGAACATAGATTTTCTTCTCCTGTAGAAACAAATACCAAATCTTTTCCCTAATATAACACATTTGCTGCTTTCCATTCTGAAGTCACCACATATGTAGGCTTATGTAACTCATCAGTCATTTATGAAATTCAGTGTATTTCAACAGCTGTTTTATCTGTCTCATTGCTGTTTAAAAATTTTGAATCAGTAATGCATTACTTAATCATCTCTGGGAGATCCCATATCCCCCTTCTTTTCTATGACCATTTCCTTTAAAGTCCTGTTTGATCTCACATTAATTGCTTGTCCTGTAGGATTGTAAGGTATATCTATACTATTATCTATGCCATAATGTTTAAAAAATATTGCAAATTACTGCATAAATATAATGGATCAGCTTCCATCATCAAAGGTATTTTCATGACAACTATCATCTCTAGTAAATGTGCAATCTCAGAACATCCTTTTCAGAACTTAAGGCAGAAGCCCATTGGAATTCTGAATATGTATCAGTAGTATGATATATAGCCATATGTAGATATCATTTTTCAATATTTTTTATTAGATACTTTCTTAATTTACATTTCAAATGCTATCCCAAAAGTTCCCTCCCCTCCCCGACCCTGTTCCCCTGCCCACCCACTCCCACTTCTTGGCCATGGCGTTCCCCTGAATTGGTGTATATAAAGATTGCAATACCAAGGGGTCTCTCCTCCCAATGATGGCCGACTAGGCCATCTTCTGCTACATGTGGAGCTAGAGACATGAGTTCTGGGGGTTCTGGTTAGTTCATATTGTTGTTCCCCTTCTAAGGTTGCAGATCCCTTCAGCTCCTGGGATTCTATCTCTAGCTTCTCCATTGTGGGCCCTGTGTTCCATCATATAGATGACTGTGAGCATCCACTTCTGTATGAGACAGCTATATCAGGGTCCCTTAAGTAGACACTTGCTGTCCTATGCCATAGTGTCTGAGTTCAGTGATTGATTATGGGATGGATCCCCCCTGGTGGGGTAGTCTCTGTATGGTCCATCCTTTCATCTTAGCTCTAAACTTTGTCTCTGTAACTTCTTTCATGGGTATTTTGTTTCCTATTCAAAGGAGGAATGAAGTATCCATGCGCTAGTCTTCCTTCTTGATTTTCCTATGTTTTGCAAATTGTATCTTGGGTATTCAAAGTTTCTGAGCTAATATCCATTTATCAGTGAGCGCATATCCAATGACTTCTTTTTTGATTGGGTTATCTCAAAATTTTAAACTCTACAACATGAAATATGTAATCTACGGTATTGTATATGTTTCTGGCTTGGTACGCATGAATTTCTTTTACTTCAATTATGAAGAAGAGTGTTTCTAAATAGATTAAGATGAATTGGTAGTGAGTCTTTAATAGGGTTGTACACAGCATTTCATGTCCTGATGAAGTTTATATCTTCTCTTCAGATACTTTCTGTAGGTCTTTTTTTTTTTTTTTTAACCTCTATATTATATATGACATAGTTCTTCCCTATTGAAGTTTTCAATATTTTTCCAGTTAGCATGTGTTTGGACTGCAGTCTGATCCAGGAAGTTTCATTCCTGATCTTGCATTAATGGTGTTCTAAGCACATCTTAAGTCTAAAAAGGCCCACTTTTTCTCTTACTTTTGAAAGTTTTCAGATATGGTTTTATTACATATATTTTATATGTTCCTTGCTTATAATTATCTTTATTTTATAACAACAAGGCATAAGTTTGGCTATGTAATTTTGTCATATGTTTTTTATTCTCTGCTTATCTTTATGTAGTTGTTGATTTTTATCATGGTCTGGACATTCTAATTCATACTTTATACTTAGCCTTTCATAGTCTGTTCTATTTGATCCAGTCTCTCTGTAAGATATTCAATGCATAATTTTATTTCATTATTAAAATTCCCTTACACAAAATTTTAATTATACTTTCTCAGTATTTTTTCTAAATTGAATTCATTTATTATGGAGAAAGGGCCCATGTGTTCTATGGCACACATGTGGAGGTAATTTTCTTCTTCTCTCATGTAAGCTCCTAAGATCAAATGATCAAACTCAGGTTGTATGGCATATGGAAGTAGATGCTTTTGTTTACTAGGTTGTCTTTTCATTAATTTCTTTACATGTAAAAATTCTCTCTCTCTCTCTCTGTCTCTCTCTGTCTCTCTCTGTCTCTCTCTCTCTTTCTTGTGTGTTTGTGTGTGTGTGTGTGCATGCGTGTACTCATGCATGTGTACATGTTTGAAAGCATCTTGCTTTGCATACAAATATTCTAGAAGAGATCATAAAATCACTTGGACGTGAACTTACAGAGTTTTTTGAATGTCTGCTTGTCAACTTTATACTGGGATATGAATGTCCAATAGGAATTGTTAATCATTAAGCCATTCCTCAGATCTTTTCTCATCCTCTGCATCATTATTGAATTCATTTTGATATACTGTATAGAATTCCTGTTCTTAAGTTGAATATTTGTGTATATATATATATATATATATATATATATATATATATATATATATATATATATTTGTGGTCTCTGGTTTAGTTGAAAGTTATTTCTTTTTGTTGTTGTTGTTTGTTTTTGAGACAGGGTTTCTCTGTATAGCCTGGGCTGTCCTGGAACTTACTCTGTAGACCAGGCTGGCCTCGAACCCAGAAATCTGCCTCCCTTTGCCTCCCAAGTTCTGGGATTAAAGGTGTATGCCACCACTGTCCGGCAGTTGAAAATTCTTTCAATTATTATTTTGGATTTGTTTACTGGTACTTTGCCTAACTCATTCTAGAGGAAATATAATACTGTTTAAGTGGTAAATTTTCATAAAAATTCCATTGCCTTAATTTTCCTTGTTTCCATTCGGATTTGCACATCTGGGACTTTGTCATTTATTAGGTATTTTACTTATATTATTTCAGTCCTAAAGTTTGAAACATGTAAATGAAACTATGTTATATCAGACCTCAGTTGTTTTCTCCTCTGGACTTATGTTGTAGTCCAATAGTTAAATCTTCATACATTCAGAGTTCTGCACAATCACTAGCACATTTCTGAGGATGGAATATTAGCTGCAGAAGTAACCAGAGCTGAGGTGTAAGAGTATTAAGAAAATAATTGATAATTTAAAATCATCTCTTTAACTTTAATAGCATTTTGAGAACATTGTGGAAGGGATATTGTGTCCCTAGGCTATTCTTCATTAAGGCAAGGAATGGAAGGAAACAAAGGTCAGATGAGAAAACAGCATGAAAGTTGTAAAGAAATAACAAAAATGAAGGTAAGTTTAGATTTATAAAATTTAAGGGTAAGCAGAGATTAAAGTTTATTACAATTATAGAAAATTACATTATAAAATGAAGAGAGAACAGCATATAAAGAATTAAGTTATGAAGGAATGACAGTTAAACATTATGAATTATAGTTAAAATGTAGGGAAAACAAGGCAGAGATATAGTCGTTTTAATATATAATGAAGGAATATAAAATCTAAAAGCAATTAAATGTCGGGTGGTGGTGGCACACACCTTTAATCCCAGCACTTGGGAGGCAGAGGCCTGGAGATTTCTGAGTTTGAGGCCAGCTTGGTCTACAAAGTGAGTTCCAGGACAGCCAGGGCTATACAGAGAAACCCTGTCTTGAAAAATCAAACAACCAACCAACCAACCAAACAAACAAACAGACAAACAAAAAAGCAACTAAATAGTTATGCAAACACAAACTATTTAAATCTTAAAGTAAAATTTAAAAGATTAATTGCCATTTGTTACACAAAGAAGCTTCTTTTATAAGAGAGAAAAAGAGGCACTAACTTAGTGGGCAGTTTAATTTTTATGTCCATTTAACAAAATAATCATAGTAAGTTCTCCACTAAGGCCTATGATCTAGCCAATTGTTATTTTTATTCATTCATTCATTTGTTCATTCGTTTGTTTGTTTGTTTGTTAGCCTGGTTAACAACAAAGTCATGCATTTTCTCTTGTGCAGCAGGCTTTATATCCAATCAAATAATCTTTGACTGGTTCCATAATGCTTGTGCCCCAGTGAGCATGCCTTGCTAGGCCAGTCATAATTATAGCTCATGAGGTTCGTATCTGGGTAGGCTGGTGATGGAATTTCTCCCTAGGTAGCATGCATACCACTTTCCAGTGCTGAGAAAGCTAGATAGAAGGAATGAAATGCCAAACTTGATTTTGCCATGACCTGGGACCTTGTTGTTCTCTGCAATAGAGTCTTGCCATCATTGTCTGGAAGGTAAATAAGAATGATGACAATAGTTTATAATATTTATGGTAAGGGACTTCATTGACCAACAACCCCCAAACATGTAAACATACCTGGCAGTAGATATTTTACTTGATAGTCTGTTGTGTCTGGAAAAGGCATTGGCCTATCCCTATCCATTGGAAAGTAACCCCATTTGAACTTGGATATGTGCATATGTATAGGCGTAGGATGCCTCTATAGTAACTGATTTCTACATTTGGTAGAACAGTTCTTTGTGTTATACCTCCTGAAGTAAGAATTTCTTGATTAGTTGTTATATTACTACCCCATCATTCTTGCTTGCTTGCTCTCAGTGTTGGGAAATATTTTTCTAGAGGCTTTTTTAATGAGAGGATGTTTTGCTGAAGCAGATCAGTTTTTGTTTTTTCTGGAAGCTGTGTGGTGAAAGGGCATATGATGTTTTGCCGGAGCAGATGCCTGAGAGGACATGTGATGCTAGGAAAGAGTATATACCCAACATGCAGTAGACTAGACTCTGGCATTTGCTCACCTTCCTGGTCTTTGTTGGGCTTCTCTAATGCTGGTCTTCACTTATGGTACTATTGCATTCTTCACCTTGTTTTCTTCACTAATCTTCACCCCTGTTTCCTCTGGTTTGAGCCACTGATGCTGATTTGAGGACAGTGGATTGTTTACAACAAAGATTGGAACCACCCACAAAGAATTACTATCAAACAGGTTAATATCCCTCTTGTTCTATTAGCCATCATCTTTCCCTACTTTTGGTTGGTGGGCTATAAGGGAGGTTCAAGCATTTAAGAACCTTTATTAAAGTAGGCTTTTAAAAATATAACCCTACAGCATCATATTTTTCTTGTCTATCCTGGTTTGCCATCCTCCACCACATGTAATGATTTCTGTTTCATGATTCTATACTTATACTGCCTGTATTCTACCTTTCTTCCTCTGAAATATCCCATGGCCTCTTACTAGCTTTCTGACTTTATGTGTCCTCAAATATAAATACACACACAAAAATTCAAAGCAAGTGTCATCCACACAACCTTGCAGAAGTTGAGGAGGAATGATTAAAAGATCCAGAAGTAACAGATGTCTGAAACAGAACAGTATTTGTTGGCCACAAAATGGCCACTGAAAACATGAATGCATAGCAGCTATGACTTCATGCATAAGCCGACACAAGATCAAGTCAGATAAAATCTCAGCATAGCTCATGTTGTAGCCCCATCCCCATTGCCTAACTGTTGCTCTATCAGCAATTGTTGGTTCATGAAGGGCAAAATGTCATTTTTCTTCATGGATGAGGTTCTTGATAGGGGATCAATGCTTGATAGATAGCCATCCAGCAATGCATTTTATAGACAGCACTAAGAGAACACGATGAGTTAGATAAATAAAACAGGTAAAGTTGGGATGGAAAAACAGAAACTGTGGTAGGGTATAGAGGAGAGTTTGGAGAAGGCATGAATCCATATAAAAGCATATATGCATGCATGAAATTCTCAAACATAGACATAATGAAAATTATATTACCACTCCCTAACTCTTTCTTGCTTATAGTATCAGATGATGTCCCTGCTTCTACTGAATTGGTTTATGATGGCAACTCAGCTGCTGTCAGAAATGCCCAATTTTTTTTTTTATCAGTTCAAGCCTCTGTCACCACAGGAGTCAGCAATTTGTTAGTAATTCTCCAGCTCGGAGAATGGGTTGCTGGTTGAGAGTAGCTGACATCATACCAGCTTCTGTTTTCTGAATGTGTTAAGTGTCTTGTTTTTCCACAGTTGGCTTCAATATCGGAGACTCTGGTATGGTCCTACACATACATGCTTGTGCTTAGCTTTGTGGATGAATATTTTTATATTATTGTTGCTGGGGTTATAATCTTAGCTTGAGCACTCTTACTTTGCTTAGGTTTAGTTCGGGTTAAGTCCCATGGGATATCCACAGTTCTTTGTTCCTCAACACCTACTATTCTTACTTGGAGAAGTTATAGCTCTAGAGTTTAGAGAAATTAGTTTGAAGAACTCTGTGTGCTTCCCATGCAGTTCCTCTTGCTCCCTGTTCTCGCCCAGCTTAACAAGTAGCATCAGACCACAGCAACACTGAGTGATTCCTCACATTTGCTTCACCTAGGTGAGAAGTCTGGCATCTGAAATGATGCTTTTGTGATCTTGGATTCTGGAGGTTTTCTATTCTGTTTTGTTTGTGAAACATGAGACTTGGAGATAGAGTTCTCTCCCTTCCCTACAGTTTTGATTGAGATCTCTGTTTTGATTCATTACTTTCTTTACAAATATAACCTTCCTTACTACCAGGTTTTGATCTACTATTTCAGTACTACATTTCCTATCATATTTCCTTGCTTCTCCTTGCTTTCCATCTCTTTTTGAAGGAATGGATCAATGTTTTCTTCTGGATTCATGAGGATTTAGAAAAATGTTCTGTCTCTAGACTGCCACCTGCTGGTTTATTACCATGCTTTTAATGACTTTATTATAGATAAAGATAATAATCTCTTTGGAGCAAAATATTATTTACCGTGTTTCTGATAAAAAATTTTACATGATTTTATTACACTTACTAAGCCAACTATGTTATTTGCCAGATTTGGTAGATATCTTTCCTAGAATGGTATGGTATTAATAGTTAATATTATCTTTTGTATCTCTTTCCTCAAAATTGTTTTGTTTTGTTTTTTGTTTTTCTTTCTTTCTCTGTTGTTTTTAAGTTATTCTGGAGATGATACATAGAGCCTTAAGCATACTAGGCAAGTACTTCACCACTAAATTATATCCCAAGCTCAAGGTTGAATTTATTTGTGAACCTAGTAAATTATCTTTCTTAGGTATCTTAGCCCATGTTGCAGATCATCAGAATCATGACAACTTACTTATGGAGGCCAGGAAACCACTTTGATTAGTTACTTCTTCCTTGACTCTTGGACAGCTGGTCTTTTCTGAAGGCTAATGACTTCCCTGATAAGCTAAACATCTTCAAATGCAGACCATGGGTGGATTGGACCAGAAATCTTCCCCAATATGCTGATTTGCACTGACAGAATTACAAGAATGCATTTCAGAAAAACATGCTGTTTTTTAGTCCTCTAATTTAGTGTATTCACTGTCTGTGTCAATGATGGCAAATATGTGACACAAATTTCATTGTTCTTATCCATTGTAAATATAAATTCTGACTAAATCTATTGGCTCATTTCTTCTTTCAGAGATAAAGCATGTTTTGTTTATTTGGGTTATTTCACTGGGTCACTTCGAGGAAACATCCCAGTTTATTGAAGAACTAAATATAAAAAAGAGACAAATCAAATTATGCCTCTTAGACATTGGTTTTTCGTGATTTGAATAATTTGATTCATAATGCTTATACTATTCAATTACATACTAGATTTTAGTCTGAATTAAGTTAATTTGTGATATAATATTAATTATAGAGTAATAATTTGCAACTTTTTAAGGGATACCTCAAAAAGTGGCATCTGGTCAAATTCTGGGGAAGGGAGATGAGGATACAATATCAATTAGGCATGGATACTGTTTCACATTTAAAGAATGAGGCTAACTAAGTGTCCATAATCTGATGATAAGTGGTCTCATTCAGAGTCACCCCAAGATTCAGGGACTTATGCCTCCCTGTCACTTAGCAGTGGATTTTAGTTGGCATGTTTCATTTGCCACAGTAGAAATATACCACAAAATGCAATTCTTTATGAATATTCAATCTCAAGGAGAACGCCAGGGCCAAGAAGTGGGAGTGGGTGGGTAGGGGAGCAGGGTAGGGGGAGGGTATAGAGAACTTTCGGGAAAGCATTTGAAATGTAAGTTAAGAAAATATCTAATAAAGAAAATAGGATCAGTTCATTGTGCAAGAAATTATCAGACAAATAATTCATCAAGCAAAGAATTCAAACTTCTGAATGGAGAGGAAAATCAAGTAACAAACAAAAGACAATTAACTTAAGTGTGTTTTTGAAAGAAAATAACAGGATTCAGTAAAAAAAATGGGGAAAGATCAGTCCTTACATGTGTAGACATAGGAGTTTCAGCATGTTATCAAACAAACAAACAAACAAACAAACAAACAGACAGACAGACAGACAGACAGACAGACAGACAGACAGGGGATCTTAGGGAAAGGGGAGAGAGGAAAGAGAGGGAGGGGGTGACGGAGATAGAGATAAGCAGCACTCTCTTAGGACATTGAGATATCCTTTTCTTATACCATTTTATATCAAATTCCAGAATTTATGAATTCAGAGTTTGAGATTGCACTGGTCTGTTCCTGCTTCTAAAAGACATTTTAAACCTTCAGCCTCAACTGAGAGCTGAACTGTCTGCTTTCTTTCTTTCTTTCTTTCTTTCTTTCTTTCTTTCTTTCTTTCTTTCTTTCTTTCTTTCTTTCTCAAGTATTCAGACTCAGGCTATGCTGTTGGCCAACAGCTTCCTTGGGAATCCAGCTTTTAGATGACACATGGAAGGACTTTTTAGCATCCACATATTCCTTCCATTTCTACAATATATCACACCTGCTCTTTCTTCCCTCCCTCTCTTGTTCCCTACCCTTCCATTCCTTCTCCTTCCCCTTCTTTTTCTTCTTACACATATATGAATAGATAGATATCCAAAAATATATCTAAATACACCCATACCTATGTAGTACAGTTCTGATAAAAATACATTACTTTCTATCAGTTAGTTCTTAAAAACTTCATAGTGGCTTAAAATATAAAGAATCTACTGATAAATAATCTTATTTGAAATACGTATGCCTCTAAGAGTTAAGCAGGATCCTTAATTTTACATTTATTTTCTAAGTAGTAAAGCCAAGGAAATTTTATGATGTTTAATAGTTTATAAGTATTGAAGCAAAACATCTCATCTCCCTTAAAAGGAATTCATCTTTGCTCATATTTTATTTCTTTCTTGTCTTGGGAAGCATAACTCACATAGAACCTTAACATGATATGTGTTTTCAAATGTTTTTCATGGATGGTTAATTTTAAGGAATCATCTTGGTCCTTATCATCAATGTATGACTATATCTTCCTAGAGCACAGGAAAAAAATCCAGGAAGTAAATAGGCACTGAGAAAGGATGTTTTTGTTAGGGTTACTTTCTTTGTAGCTCTCTTTCTCTCTCTCTCTCTCTCTCTCTCTCTCTCTCTCTCTCTCTCTCTGTATGGAAACACATGAACACAGGTGTCTATTGAGGCCAGAAGAGCTTATCTGAGCCCCTGAAACTGTAATTACAGACTTCAGTAAGCAAACCAGTTTATCTGATGGGAAGTATGTATATCTCTGTGTGTGTGTGTGTATATATATATATATATATATATATATATATATATTCATATATATTCAAAAAGTGATTATAATAATAATGATCCAAAAAGTCTTTCTGAGCAGGGGAGAAGACTCAGTACTTAATAGAATAATTATATATATATATATATATATATATATATATATATATATATTACATATATAATTATATATATAATTATAGATAATAGAATAATTATATATTCTATTATATATTCTATTTATATAGAATATATATATAATTATATATATAATTATAGATAATAGAATAATTATATATTCTATTATATATATTCTATTTATATAGAATATATATAATATATATAATTATATATATAATTATAGATAATAGAATAATTATATATTCTATTATATATATTCTATTTATATAGAATATATATATATATATATATATATATTCTATTAAGTACTGAGTCTTCTGCCCTGCTCAGAAAGACTTTTTGGATCATTATTATTATAATCACTTTTTGAATTGACTCTTAAGGAAATCATAGTAGTTTCAACTTGTCAAGAGATTCAAATAAAATTGTTGAATTTACTCAAACTAATTCTAGGTTTTTTCAACTCCTGAAATCCTGTATATAGAAAATCATTATAAATTGCAAGAGTTTAAGAAATGGCACATATTCATTTTTGCTGCAAGTTAACTCCAAGTCATAGTTTGCAAACTACATCTTCAGGAGGAAATTTAATCTTTCTGACTTTTGGATTCTATGACTATGCAAAAGGACCAAAGATTTATTTAATTTCAAAACACTGATGATATTTTTCCATCAATTATTTACTAGTTCTTGCTGATTTGAAACAAGATATTCCTTGTGGAAGTCCCATAACTCTGTACTGTCTTACTGTCTGCATTAATCAGAATCATGATTCTTAGTTGTATCACCTGTCACTGTCACCTTTCATAATCTCTTTCATGAGGTAATGAAATGATCAGTTTCTGAGAAATATTGTTCATCACAAACCTACCAATATTTTTTGGTTTTGTTTCTTGGTTTAATTTTTTTGTACTGAATAAACCTAGGAATTTGCACATGCTGATTACGTACTATGCCATGAGCTACATTTCTCACTTCTTCTTCTTCTTCTTCTTCTTCTTCTTCTTCTTATTATTATTATTATTATTATTTATTTTCAGGTCATGAGCTCATCAAGACTCAGGGTATCCTTGAAATTTTCAGTGGTCCCCACAGACACTGAGATTAAGTTCCTCCTGGCTCAGCTTGCTGAATGACTTGAATAACCGAATTGGACCACCAATCCCAAGTGTTATCACAAACAAGTGAGATGCTATTGGTCAGTAATATGTCTATACTGTCTACATTGCTGAACCATGCACCATTTTAATTGTATTTTTAGCACTAACTTTCCACTAATGTAACAGTAATCACAGTTGATATTGCATGCTTCATCATTATCAGCCCCTCAGTAATTACCCTCATTATTAATGATGGTGGAAACAACAGCAACATATGCCAACATGGTGTTTGATCTCACATAAATAAGGTAACTATGGAATATATTTTATTTCTTTCCTTCTAGAACATTTTTTGAGATAAAGTCCTACTATAAAGCCTACTAAAAGCCATAGGCAAACCTCATATTTTATACATATAAATAAATAAATAAATAAATAAATAAATAAATAAATAAATAAATAAACTAAAAAGGGCTATTTAATACATATAGTTTGCATAGGTTAATGAAATTTCCTCATAACTATGGGCTAATAACTAAAAATCATAGTGTCACAGTTGGCCCATTTCCCATCAAGTTGTTGGTTGAAGAAAACATCAAGACCCTTCCTTTAAAACAATACAGCCTATTGCTACTGCTGTGGGTTAACTACTACAACTAGATGATGAGGTTTAGTTACTGGAGACACTGCACATTTTAATCACAAGACCGAGAAATAAAGCTGGACTGATCTGGATGTTTCATCCCTACTAGCTAGCTCTCATAGTACTGAGTGCATTTATGTAGGTGTCTGTGGAAAGATATCATCCAAAATCTTATTCATCCATGGACCCTGTGTGCTAAACTACTGACTACTCAGGGAAGATGTGCTTTCTGATACAATAATGACATATCCAGGTCTGTCATATATTATCTAACCACTTTCTTATTGGATGTGTTGACTTTTCCCTAGGAAGGAATTCATATTTGCTACTATAAATCCAGCCAAAACTAATAGCTAAGGTGGTTCTACTGTGGAATCTATGCTAATGCTTATTTAAAGAGACATGATTTGCTTGTGAAATTGTTTTCTATTTATTTTGTTTATTTTAATTTTATTGTAGTTATTGGTTATATATATATATATATATATATATATATATATATATATATATATACCCATATATTAGTGCTTATATCAGCTTTGGTCGGGTAGACTTATTTTTGAAACTGCAAACATCCATAACTGGTCAGTGTACTGAGAAAATATAATTGTTGAAAGCAGAGTCTTAAATTGGAGTATCTATATCACCACAACAAGACTCAAAAAACATGGACATAGAGGTAGTATAGAGAAGATGGAAGAATGTAGTGTTGCCGAGCACTCTCTTCTAGCTATGAGAAGTCCATTGCACTTTTGATCTCTCAGAAGCTATGGTTATCAGCACAAGACCCTGACAAGATATGCTCCAGTCCACACTAAAGAATACAGGGTTCTAAAATACTGTAAGAACTAGAGGACCACGTTATCTACTATGATATTGTAGAGTCTATATGTTATAGAAAAGCTACTTCTGTGAAATCTCAACAGTAGTGCTGCCTAAACAAGACGTGACAATAAAAACACCAGTTGATTTGCTAATATTGATGAGGAATATTTGAGGAAGGCCAATCCCATTATGAAGAGCTAGCAGCAACTAAAAACTCCTAGACAGGGGTAATTAGTTCTCCTCAGGGGTGAGTCCCTAAGTGATTATTCAATACCCAGAGGTGAGGACTCAATGCATACATAGATATGAAAAATATGAGGAATATTGAGTGAACTCAGCAGAGTGTGTATGTATATGTGTGTATGTGTGTGTGTTTGCATGTGTGTGTGTAAGAGAAAGAGAGAGTGTGTATGTACAACAGTAATAGATAAAGTAATAAAGACATTGAATTTGAGAAGAAACAAGGGAGACGTCAAATGGAGGAAAGAGGAGAAAACAATTAAATATAGTATGCATATGTGACATATTTTTTTTAAAAAATTAAAATTTAAAAATAAAACTCGTACTGTCACCATGTTTTCACAGAAAGAGAAGATCAGAAGGCTCCATCCAGTTAGTGTCAGAGAGAGAGGGATGGGAAGAGATTGTCTTTATTGACCTGGCAACTGTTCTGCTTTATGCACCACTAACTAAAGTCAGAAGCTCCAAATAAAGATAAGTTGTGAAGAAGAGTTAGACATGATGTAACAAAGGCAAAAAGATATAGCTGCGGCACAAGATTTACTTAAATAAAAGAAAAGCATGAAGAAACGGAAAATGTACTTTAAGGGTTAAAGAGGGCATTAAATAATCTAAACTCTATAATGAAAACACGAGGAAAAGACAAATATATAATAAATTATACTATGATTTCCATAACAAATGATACAATAAAATACAAATCAATGAATAAATAACTGATATAAAACCCATGAGTGTCTAGCTGAGATAGAGTCAGAAGTTATCCAGGTGCTCCATGATGTATTTCAGTGTTACAGAGTGCAGTATCAAGAATTTCACAAAAGATACAAAACAAATTAACAAACAAAAATAAACGTGCTAAACATAGTAAAATAGGATGGTATTTGTAGGCCACAGGTCTATCAATACATCACAACTATATCCTTTTTAAGGATTTACAAAGTAAGAAGTACCAAAAAAAAAAAAAAAGGCTCAAAATAATTTGAAGACTAAGAACAAGCAAAATGGAGAACAACTAGTGAGGCTTGGGAGTTAGGGAGGAGACTGAGAGATCTCACAGAAGTGAAAACACCATCTCCACCAAGAAAAGACATTTACTAAGCAATTAAGCATCCAGGCCTTCCAGAATGAGACTCCAAATAGCAAGCGAATGGCTACTATAGTGTCACCTCTGAAGTAAGATGTGTTCTCTGTTGGAAAAAAATAAAAAAATGTAAATATCGATACAATGAAGTAAAGAATGGCACACATGTTGCTCAAACAATTGAATTAACCTTAAGATACATGCCAGGCAGCACTTGCAGAACAGAAATACACAAACATAATGATTAGGAGAGTTAAAGAACAAGTGTGAGTGTTATTTTGAAAAATAATGTTTTAGTATGATCCCAACACAGTAGCTACCTGCTTCATTTAGTCACTCACTTATTAGACATCGTTGATTTCCCTGCTCATCTTTTAATTTTGGTATTGCTCCAGTCAAATTTCTTTTTTAGTTTTGAGACACATTCACTGAATAAGAAGTGTAGCAATCTCAGTCAGGTATCTAATGAGAAATGAACTTCAGAAATTATTTCTTAAGTATAATTGAGATTAGGCTGCCAGTGAAGGCCCCCCCCTTTTTTATTAGAGAAATTCTTCATTTACATTTCCAGTGTTACCCCAAAAGTCCTCTATACCCACTCCCGCCCTGCTCCCCTACCCTCCCCCTCCCACTATTTGGCCCTGGCATTCCCCTGTACTGGGGCATATAAACATTGCTAGACCAAGGGGTGAAGGCCCCTTTTAAAGAGTTGGCTTCACAGTCTTTCCACCCTCTTGTCCACAATGCTCACTGAGGCCTTGTATATGCATGTGTGTTGGTACATGTGGTGGTATGTTATGTATGTCTAGTTTGGGGCTGAGAACCAACTGTCACTAATTCTCTGCATTTGACTACCTGTATGTCTCTCTAACAGTCTCTGTCTGATAGAAAATGAAATGGTTCAATGAAGAGTGAAAACTGCACTTGTCCGTGTGTATAAAAATGAATCTTTAGGATGTTGTTTGTTTCCATATTAATTTAGTTACATGGTAGGTCCTCTAGGTTCTTTAACCTCTTCAGTAGCAGATTTTCTACTAAATGTATAGCATTAAGTATGAATCTCCTCCAGTAGAATGAGATTTATGCCCAATTAGACAGCTGTTGGGTTCTTGCCAGATGCAAATGCTACTATTGGACCATTAGGGATAACTTGTTCTTCTCAAGATTTATAAATGAGTAGAACTGTTGATAACTTTCTCCTCTTAGCACTTCATCAAAATATATACAAACTCCAGTGCTGGGTGTGTTGTGAAGGCAGAGAGATTCCTAGGACTTGGGTCTCATAACACACCCAGCACTGGAGACACAAACCCTGCCTACACCAGGGATGTTACATCATTCTGAGTCATCATGACCAATGCTTTACAAACAACCTTAGCCCCGGAAATCCAATTTCTGAAATAATATTCTTTCCAGACAAGAAAACTTCAGATCCAAACTTGCGTGCATAAATGTTACATAGTTCTCAACCTTGCCAACACTGTGGCCCTCTAAGACATACAGTTCTTCATGCTAGAGTGACACCCAAAACAAAACAAAACAAACAAACAAACAAAAACATATACTAATACTATGAAAGCCAGGTCTCAGGGAGAAGGCTTCCAGGTCAGTATCAGTATTACATTGATTTCTGTAAACCTTGTCACCAAAGCATGTGGCGTCTTCAGATACATTTATATTCCAGTGGGAATCTGAGAATGAGGATGATCGCTGGAAGATAGTGTCTTCTGGACAGAGTAAGAGTGTTACAGATGTAAGCTGCCGTCAATAAGGCTACCTAAAGAAAGACCTGAAAAGAGCAATACCCATATAACATGCCAACCTGAATGAAAGAAAACTTCACAAGGCTCCATACTTAGATGGAGAACTAAAGAACTTCAATGGCTTCTGGGAGAGATAAAAACAATTTTTCATTTTTTTTTTTTTAGAGGCAGAGACCCTAATCCTAAGTGTTCAGTTGTAACTACATGCAAAATGAGAAAACACTGATTAGACTCTATAGACTATATATGTGCAAGAATTATAGAAGAGGCCATCAATTCAAGAGGGGTGGTGGAGAGAGCACATAAGGAGTTGAGGGGAGAAAGGCTGCAAATACATTGTACTCATGTAGAAAATTCTCAAATATATTTAATATAAGAAATAGTTGACTTTCAGCTAATTTAAGGCTTCAATATGCTGAATTTTCTCTCTGTGTAGCAGTCTAGGGGAAACAAATTTAAGGCAAATGGAACAGTCAGTACAACGACCCATAACAGAAACTAATGGAGCATGTATAGAAAGCAAGGATAAAACAAGTGTGTGTGTGACACCTGCTATCTACAGGGAGAAAAACTTGAGAACATGCCTGTATCTTCATTTTTCTCAGCAGAATCCTGTTTATAGCCATTATAATCCAATTTTAATAGTAGCTCTTTTTATTTCATTAGTGGCTTTGTATGAACAATAAATCACATTAACACTTTCAAAAGGGTACAGAATGAAACTTGAAAGGTATAAAACCCACAGGGAAAATTATGACATCCCCATTTGACTGCCTGCAAAGTTTAATGCCGTTCACTAATAGGTCCGTAGAATGTGGAATTGCAACACAGATGCGGAAAAATAAAATCATTAGATTTGGTGTAGCAATGACTAAGGTCAGTGGGAGTGTTGTTAAAGCCCTAGATCACCAATAAATTACACAATTTTCTTCTCTAGATAATTTATTTTCTGCTGTAAAACCTCTATAAATGCTTTTTACATACTTTCTTTATAAAATGTAGCTACACAGACCATGCTGTAATCCACCTTGAATTGTGGCCTTTCTACTTATTACATAAATATCATTATGCTGGCGTTTCATCACCAAGGCAACGAGATGTGGCGCATGAGCAGTTGTACCTTGCAGATAACCTAGATTTATTTGGTCAGTTTCTGTTTCTGTGCTTAGAAGAATGTAAATATCCTCTAACTCTTTATCATTTATATAGCAGGCTAGACATGAATACATTTTCCCATGAATTGGCTTTTTAAATTTGTACCATGTTATTAATACATTGATGGTTTTCCTTTTTGAATGCATTATTCCCTTCAATCAATATGCCTAAGAGCAAGCAAAAGACTGTCAGCACTGAAAAGCAGCATAAAGGATTGGGATTGTATTATTTTATAAAAAAGCTTGGCATGTTGGAAGCAGAGAAATAATACAACCTTAGAATTGTTATGACTGCAGTGAGAAAAGTGGATTTGAAGAAATACAAGTGGAAATAGATGAAGCAGAATACAATGGTAGTAACATTTTAAATGAGAAGTAACCTGTGGTTTTGCAAAGGCGAGGGCATTTGATATGGATAAAGCTAGATAGAGTCAATAAGAACTTTGAAAATCCAGTTAGAAAACTTGTTAATAGGGAAGAAGACTACCCTTGGAAAGAATGATGAAGTGAAATGAAAACTAACGATGCTATCTGCATTTTACATGGCTATTTGAGGGGGAACACACAACCATCTACTTACATGGGAATGACAAAAGATGGTGCAATGGTGGGAGTTATCGCTAGTGTACAGAGTGCCCAGGAAGTAGGAGTAAAATTAATTATTTTTGAGAATTGATTTTCTCTCATACAATGCATCCCTACTTCAGTTTCTTCTCCCTCCTTTCCTCTCAGCTCCACTCCCCAACTTCCTTCTCCAAATCTACTCGCCCTCCATTTCACTTCAGAAATGAGCATAGCTCCAAGAGAAAACAACCAAACAAGACAAAAAAAAAAAAAATTAAAGTAAGGTAAACCTCTCATACTAAGGGGGAAAATGGCAACCCAATAAGAGGAAAAGAGTCCCAAGAAGAGTGAAAAGAGGTTTGTTTTATTTATTTTCTATTAACATAGTGTAAAAAAAGCTAGTTGAGAACAGAGTTCATAGCCACCATGCCAGAGCCAGACTCTTGCTTGTTTTCCTTCTTTTGAATCTTGTGTTGTAATTTCTCGTACCATGGATACTAGGCATTAGGGTGGGAGGACATTCAAATAAGTTCCAGCTCATGTGTCTCTGAGCCCTGTGTCTGAAGTATATTATATCATCCATAACAGACACTTATCTTTCACCTCTAGGATAACAAAGGCAAAAGCAACAGGCTATATGTTTGGAAATCTTTGTATAGAAATTTTGCAATTAAAATCTCAAAACACAAAATAAAACAAAACAACCAAAATCCAAAAATTCTCTTAAAGTTAATAGAATCAATATTCTTTTACATTCACTGATGGAATGGAAGTCTATATAAAGTGAAAGACAATAGAACCAAGATGGCTTCTCTCAGCTGAGCCCTGAGTGCTCTGATGTAGAGTGTGGTTAACAGAGTGACCCAATAAAACCAACTATGCATTGTATGTAACTGGTTGAAAGACACCTACATTAAAAGAGTTGAATCCTAACACACAGTTCTTATGGCTTCTCTTGTGTATAACAAAGAAGAATACAACCTTAGGTAGATTATTAAAGGTGTTTCATAAGGATTTTTTTTTTCAGCTCAAATTTTCAGAAAAGAGTATATTCTGTGACCTATAAACCTCTGAGGTTTTAAATTAAGAATACTAGAAACAAAATTTCCTACATCTGAAGAAATCTGATTTCAAAGAAAAGAGTTTTACATTCATCAATAGTTAAATGATATCTAAGAATTTTTGGAAAAACTGATTTGTAGTCTCCATTAAAATGGAGGTTTCTTTGTTCTGAGATATTATTTTTCTTATATATGTCTATGTACCCCCATAGTATTTGACCCCATGCACAATTAATATTTTTGAAATAATGTAATATCTGTGTTGGCCAGAAGAAAAGTCTCCATATTTTAAAGAAATGCATTTTTCTTAATACTACGTATAGATTAGTACATATGTCTCATATGTACTAATATATCCAAAATCCTTTTTTAACTTTTCCATATTTATCTGATGCTATCCCACCTCCAAATTGACTACAAATCTGATTTCAATTATAGTCTGTCTTTATCACTAGATGACTATTACCTAATTGTACATATTGCCATGATATTTTTTGCCTTCTTTCACGTAAACATAAGCTTATAAAAATTCCATACACCTTGCCAATGTCAGCTGTGGGTAGAATAGTCTGAGCAGTGCTGGAGAGCTCATTTGGGTGGTCCAGATGTGGGAGACCTGTTGGGATGACCAAGTCAAGTACCACCCAGGGCCAGATCCAAGACCTTGGATTCTCCCAATTTAAAATCTACATAATCTTTGTACTGTTGGAGTATACAAAAGGATTGGTCCTGCTGATCCAAAGCTTCAGGATCTTCATGACACAGGACAACAGCAGGATAAGTGAGAGGAGTCTAGCAAGAATCTAATACTTATATTGTCACAGAAGCCAGAGAACTCAAACCAGCCAAATAACTCATTGCAATGCACATTCACAAGTGATATGAAGATGTTGGACACACTCTGACACCCTACAGTGTTGTGATAAATTGTTTTCTATGCTTTGTTTTATTTTGGGGTGTGTGTGTGTGTGTGTGTGTGTGTGTGTGTGTGTGTGTGTGAGTTACTTTGGCAGGGAGGTTGTAAGCGTGGAGAATAGATAGTAGCACATAGGAAAACTGGTAGAATGATGCGAAATAAAAGGAACCAATAAAAACTTGAGAAAAAAAGAATTCCATGCATGATTAGGATAAGCAATGGTCTGTTTTTCATATCTTTCTAACATCCTTGCCTTTTCATAGTACAAAGAGAAAAATGTGGATGGACATAACAAACCCAAGTATATTTGCAGCTCAGTCACACTTTTTTGTTCAGTGCTGGTTAATGAGTCCAAAATCCTTCAATCTATGTCCTATCCAGCAACCAAATATTCTCTTAAGAGAAAATGTCAAGTGGAAAGCTATGACAGCCTCCCCTTAACAGAAACTCTGAGAAGACAAGGCTATAGGCACAACCACCATAAGGCAAGCATAGAACCCAGTGTTAGAGAACATGGGCTAATGAAGTGCTGAACATGGAGAAATGATGCTGTTAGAAAAATAATTTTTCTGTTTCGAGTAATTTCCTAGTTCCCAGAAATCCCAGAGTTATGTTTAGTTTTCTGCCTTTAGCATGTGAGGGTCTTCTTTCTTCCATTCAAAGAAACTACCCTTGTTTAACTCAAGCGGATTGTTTCTTGGAGAAATTAGTTTTGCCTGAGAATAGAGATGTTATGTTATTTATATTTTGTTCCTTCATGTCTTTACACATAGTATGAGTTAATAAAATACTGACACTATGCTACTTGTTTTATAGTCCACATTTAAACCAACTTCATAATTAGCTGTGTGTTTTTCTTCAATTATAATTGTCTCTTTCCCACCTCAAGTACTCATGCAATGCATAGAAACAGTCCTTATTCATGGCTGAGTCACTAGATTGATAACACTCAACTTCAACCTGATGTTTCAGTTGTTAATAATAAACTATGAATACTAGATTTTATAAGAGCAAATTAAAATATTTTTTTAAATGTCAATGAAAAAAAAGATACTTTGAAATAGTCTCATCATATAATATGCATCTCCAGGATCCTGGACTCTTAGTGCCAGCTTTACTTACATACAAAAGGATTATTTTAAGTCAAGTTGTTTTTCTCAGTGCTGGCAATATTCACTACATTTATTTGCCCAATGAAGTATTCTTTATGCTTATTTTTGTTCTTTATCAAAACATCTCTTGTCCTTTCTGGGCTGATAGTTGAGAATCAGAAAGAAATATTCCAGCTGTTCTTAAAGCCAGTATTTCTTAGCAAGGTTAAGCAGTGCCTTTTCAAACTCCCCGTGCTGTATGCGTCATCTCCTGATGAGTCAAACTCGTTACATTAGTGCATCTCACAGAGAAAGGCCAGAAAACTCAAGCTCAAACTTTAAAAGAAAAAAATCACTTCTTAGTCTGCCTAAGATGGCTTAGATGTGTTAACCTCAACTCCTTCTGCATGCCTGAAGCCCTCTCACTTGGTACCCCTTATTATTTATCCACTGATCCCCCCAAATATGTACACAACTTTAACTAGGGAGATAGAGAGAACAAGATATGAGAAACCTGAGGATCTTTACTAGCTACGTGTTATGTTGCTACAAAGAAATACCTGAGAAATGTAAGTTAAGGAAGGGTTACTTTTAGCTTATAGTACTAAAGAATGCATTCAGTAATAATAAAGAAGATGGTAGCAGCAACTTGGACACCTGGATATATTTGCATTTGGATTCAAGTAACCAAAAGTGATGTAAATTGGGTCAGTACTCACTTTCTCCTCTGTTCAATCTGAGACTCTAATCCAGTGGAATGGTGCTTTCACATTTAGAGTAGGTCTTCAAACACAATGAACTTAATCTAGAACTTCCTTCACAGACATATCTGGGTTTCCATGGTGATTTAGCCATTGTAGGTCCTTATGGGAAGAAAGTTTTTGGGTGAGTTTCTGTTTTAGACCTTATCTTTGGAGAGAAAATTCTAAACAACCGGGCAATGGAGCATCTCTGCTCTAAAGACTGGACATTAACTCTGTCCTCTGAAATTCTGATGCCTACTACAATTATATATATTTTTTCTCTGAAGTATGTCATGTCCCTTGCTTCTTGCTTGATGGAATACAAAGGCAAATAAACAAGGAGTATATTTCAAAAATGGCCAAGGAAGATTACAAACTTCTTACTTGCAAAAGTTCTGTATGCCTTTATAATGTTAAAAAGTATGTTCTGTGTTTTTATGAGAATGCTAATGAGTGCCTGTTTCTGAGGTTTATCTAATGACTGATACATTTATTTGGTAAGATAGTTTAGGTGGCATTACTGTTTGGGTATCAAACGCTCCCTGTCAGGTTCCTATATTTTCCTACTTGGTCCTAAGCTTGTGCTGAAGTTTTAAGTGGTTTTGAAACCTTAGGGAAGTGAGACTCAATGCAGGGAGTAGTCTTTTGTTTGGTGAACCTTGGGGTTTTTACTTTGCCTAATAATGTCAACATTCTGTTTCTTGACTCTTTGACCAAGTAGCCACATGTTGCTACTGCCACAGCTGTTAGCTACCTTCATGACTTTTTCCTGCATCGTGGGCTTACAGTTCTCAGATAATAAGCAAAAATAAAACTTTCCCTATATGAGTTTCTTCTTCTCAGGTATCGGCACACAACTATGAGAAAATAAGAAAGAGGACTCTAGTGCATTGGTGATCTTGACCTTAGATGTTTATTAATGATTGGAACACTCTTGGTTCACACAGGAATCCTTTGTTGTCTAGAGAATCTATGTTTTACACTGCAAAAGGTTCTTGTTTCTTCATGAATCCTACACTGAACTTTGATCTAAGATTGATCATCCAGTTTCACTGGCTTTCACCTACATACCAACATTTAAATGTGACTGTTTACATCATGTCTGCCTAATTTTTCTCCATTCAAAATCATTGTATTCACTTTCTTTCTGAAAAGGTTCAGTTTATCTTTTAAATGTCAACTCAAATGTTATCTTCTTTATTATGGTCTATAGAATACCAGAAGTAAAAAAGATCTTCTTAATTATCTTGTCCTGATTTCCTTACGAGTAGAAACACACAGAGGAGTCTCATAACTCATCCCAACTCACATAAACATGGAGGGCTAGAGATAGTTTACTAACCAGACACTATGAAGAATAGTCCTTTCAAAAATTCTCATAGCTACGGAGAGATTGGAAATCAATAGGTGAAAGTGCAGGGTTGGAACACTGTCCCACCAAAATTATATGTAATTATATTTTGGGGACAAACTATACAGATTGGAGTGAGGGTAAGGCATAGCAGCAGTTCCTATAGTCAAATAATAGATTGTGTCATTATAATTCACAAATAGGCCACCCATAGTTTCTAGGCTCTTGGAATTAAATTTCACTGCAAGAACTATTACTTCAAGATCCTAAGCAAAATTTCCTAAAAATTATGATTCTTTGGTATTTGTGGTTTCTTGAATTTGTTTCTGCAAGCATAAAATAACCTAGACCTCATGACTCTGGGATAGCCTTTTTTTTATTATGCCATATTCTCTAACATTTCTAAAATCTCATAGAACATCTAAAAACATGATTTATTCTCTAGGAGACAGGAAAAGATAAAGAAATGATAGTCATACTATTATAAGGACCACAGTATAAATTTGACTTTCCAATAGTTAATGATAATAACTATTCCCCCATCACACACAATTTGTCATATGATCTACTTGTGAGTGGAATTTCCTTATAAATCTGGTGGTTTTCTTTTGTAATATAAATCTGACATTGATAGCAGCATTGGTGATTACAATGAACAACATATTTCAAATACTGCTTTTTTCCACGGCCACTTCAAAAGATGTTTGATTTATTATGCTGCTGATCTCTGTTTCTGTATCATTGAAATACTTGACAGTACTAATGGGTTTTGACATCAGTGATCCTTTGACATACACCATGGATGAAACTGTTTGCCATTGTCCTCACCCTTTAGTTTACATGTCAATATACATATTCACTTCAGATCTCACTGATGTCTAAAGTTCAGCACTTCCAACGTAGAGCTTCGGTTTGCTCTTGGATGTACTTGTTTTACTAAACTTCCATCTACATCCCTTCACTCAAACTTAACAATATCTTATACTAAACTTTGTATTTTCATAAATACCCAATTTAATTAGACTTGAAGATTCTTTGTTTCCTTAACATCAATATTTCATAAATTGACTTATGCACTCATCTAAGCCTTTCATATACTCCCCTAATACTGTAATATTCCCTTGAGTAATTTAATGCCTTTTGCTGTCCACTTTTTCAAAGTAGAAACATAATCCACCTGTGCCTCAGCTCATGACTATCCCTGGATTAAAAACTTGCAGATAAAAGAAATTGATGATCCAAGTTCAGTATAGAGGATGTCTTAGTCAGGGTTTCTATTCCTGGACAAACATCATGACCAAGAAGCAAGTTGGGGAGGAAAGGGTTTATTCAGCTTACACTTGCATACTTGCCCAGAGATGGTCCCACCCACAAGGGGCCTTTCCTCCTTG
>CACVCL010034002.1:0-129919 GCA_902729485.2 Mus minutoides
ACACACACACACACACACACACACACACACACACACACACACACACCTCCTTAGAACTGTATACCATATAGCTATAGTATCTTGTGTTAAGGTTACATAAGAGGTCAGACTTAGAAATCAAGTGGTTCAAAAAAAAAAAAAAAGAAAGAAAGAAATCAAGTGGTTCATGTTTGGGCTTTTGGTTTTATGACTTACCTTTGCAGAGTATCTGTTGCTTTCTGTCAACCTCATGTAAAACATGTCCAACACGTACTATTGGATTATTGCTGGGATTGTGTAACATATTAACATGAAGATTAAAGTCCCATGCACTGTGTACAGCCCTTTCTTTGTTGTCTTTATCTGAAGTCAGAGTCAGGTACAGCATTAGATCACTAAGTGGCAATTGGTAGATAGCGGCTTATTTATTATTCTTTGTAAAAATGCTGTTTCTGATCAGCCCTTAGCAAAGTGTCCTTGCTGGAAGAGTGTTGTTCTATGAAACATTACCTCTTTAGAATATTTATTGTTCTTCTTTAAGAGTCATTTCTTTTTATTTTCTGTCTATACATGTACATACAGCACATTTGTGGAGGCCAGAAGATGCAGCTGGATCCCCTGAAACTAGAGTTTCAGATGGTTGTAAGCCACCATGTAGGTGCTAAGAATCAAACCTGGGTCCTCTGCAAAAGCAGCCTGTACTCTTAACTGACGCACCATCTGTCCAGGTGCCTCACCTTTAAAGTTTTTGTTCTTGCCATTGTTCATATTTGTTGATGTTGTGTGTTAGTGTAGGTACCCATGTATCCGGGTACACATTAAGACCAAAAGAAGGCATAGGATCTCTGGCATAATAATAAGCTTCTCTTTCTCCCCCCGCCCCACCCAAGACAGGGTTTCTCTGTATAGAGCTGGCTGTCCTGGAACTCACTTTGTAGACCAGGCTGGCCTCGAACTCAGAAATCCACCTACCTCTGCCTCCCGAGTGCTGAGATTAAAGGTGTGCTCCACCACCACCTGGCTAATAATAAGCTTCTCAATGTGGATGTTAGGATCTAAACTCCAGTCCTAATGATAGAGCAGCAAATGCTAGTAGCTGCTGGGCAGTCAGGGTAACTCAAGTTTTCATTGTTTGCAGCAGTCTTTATCTCAGCACTCAGGAGACAAAGGCAGGTGGGTCTCCAGCTTGGTCTCAATAATAAGGTCCAGTCAGCCAAGGCTACTTATCTCAAAGGCTACTTATCTCAAAGGCCCCATCTCAAAATACAAAGAAAAGCAAAAACAAAGAAAAAGAACCCATTGTTTGCTGTTGTTACCATAAGGCCAAATACAGATGACACTAAAGGCATTTGGAACCTGAAAGATAACCCAAAGAACTAGGAGTTTGGAGCCATTGAAAAGAGTGAGCACCTTTGAAGTTGAGAAGGGTTAGAGAAGAGATATGAGGGCTGGAGATATGGCTCAGTGATTAAAAGTACATGCTGATCTTGTAGAGGATACAGGTTCAGTCCCCAGTGCCTACATTAGATTGTTCACCATTAGCTTTAATTCAGCTTCAGTGGATCCAATGCCCTTTTCTGACCTCCACAGGCATCTATACACACACACACACACACACACACACACACACACACACACACACACACACACACACACACACACATACACCACAATTTAAAACAAAATTAAAATTAAAAAAAAAAACTTTTAATATGGAAATATAAAAGTTCGTTCCAGCCCAGCCCTGACTTCCTCGTGTGGAACATGTACACAAAATAGTGATAGACCTGAAGGAAAGCTGTGCCCATTTAAATGAAAATGTCCCACATGAGCTCATGTGTTTGAATGCTTGGTCCCAGTTAGTGGAACTGTTTGGAAAGAATGATATTGGGAAGTATGACCTTGTTGTAGGTGGTGTGTCACTGGGTACACGCTTTGAGGTTTCAAAAGACTCCCACAATTTCCTGTGTGTTTCTCTGCCTGTGGTTGTGGGTCAGAGGTGAGCTCTCAACTGTCCCTACACTATGCCCTCATGAACTCTAACCCTTAATATTGAAACCATAAGCCAAATTAAATATTTTCTTTTATAAGTTGTGATGGTTGTGGTGCTTATCACAGCAACAGAAAAACAAGACAAACGCTAGTACTGCACTGTAGATCAGAGCCCACCATTCGATTTTCTTTTTTGTTGGTGTTGGTGTTGTTTTTTGGGGGGAGGGGGCGGGGTTGTTTTTTCTTTGTTTGTTTTGTAAACTTTATTTACTTTATGAATACAAGTACACTATAGCTGCCTTCAGACACACCAGAACAGGGCATCAGATCCCATTACAGACGGTTGTAAGCTACCATGTGGTTGCTGGGAATTGAATGCAGGACTTCTAGAAGGGTATTCAGTGCTCTTAACTGCTGAGCCATCTCTCTAGCCCCCACCATTCTATTTTCAAGTGTTATGTTTGCTGAAAAGACTTAGAAAGCTCATAAGACAATTCACATAAAATTCTTCCTAAAGTCAAACAAGGTGGTATAGCAGAAAAGAGGGATACCAGGCTAACATTTGGAGCTATGAAACTTCCAGGCATGGATCTTTGGATCTGACATATTTACAGTAGATATGTTTTATCTCAGACTAGATTGCCAAACATTGTGTGATATGCCTTGGTTTCAGGAGAAGTGGAAAGAAGCGTCTAGCGAGTCTTCTGATGTCCTTCTGGGTATGAGTCAAGTCAGAGTGCTTAACTGGTCATGTCAGGTGTCGTTTATCAACATATAAACCATCCTTAGTTGCCTTCAGGCAACTTAACACTACATCACAAATGATGAGTTCACTGCCCTTATTACCAAGATACAATGCCAGACTTCTAGATATCCTGAGGGATGGACAAAATTGTCTCCGTTCAACTGTAAAATAATTCTATCCTATAAAAATTACAGTAAGATAATATCCTACTAAACAACAGACATTATAGAAAAAAAATCACAGAATCCACATTCTCAAAAGAGTATTTTAAGAATGTGATCCAACATTGCTTTAGGATAATGCTTGCCCAGCTTCTCAATGCTGTAACCTTCTAATACAGTTCCTCATGTCGTGGTGACCCTCAACCATAAAATTGTCTCATTGCTGCTTCATAACTATACATTTGCCACTGCTATGAATTGTCATAAAATATTTGATATTCGGGATATTTAATATGCAACCCCTACATGACTGACAGGTTGAGAACTGCTGCTTTAGGAGCAGCTAACAGGATGGAATAAAGGACCAACTGAAAATATCAACTAGCAGCATCTTGACATGACCCAAATACTGGGACTAAAAATTACAGGTTTGGGCTGATGAGATGGCTCAGCAGGTAAGAGCACCCGACTGCTCTTCCGAAGGTGATAAGTTCAAATCCCAGCATCCACATGGTGGCTCACAACCCAGCCCTGTAACGAGATCTGGCGCCCTCTTCTGGAGTGTCTGAAGACAGCTACAGTGTACTTACATATAATAAATAAAATAAATCTTTAAAAAAAATTACAGGTTTAAGTGGTCATTTTAACCAGTCTCAATGAAGTAATGGTGGAGCTGATAAGCTGGAGTTGCAGGCAACGGGGACTGGCTGTAGCTGGGGAATATATAAGCAGAGATAGCCTTGATGGCCAGGGCAATTTTCTCACAAACTAAGAATTAACCTAGAAATTGATAACTCTGAACCTGAGGCTACACCTTTAATCCCAGCATTCAGAAGGCAAAGACTGGTGGGTCTTTTTACGACTGTCCTGGTCTACACAGACAGTTCCAGATCAGCCAGGACTACATAGTTAACAAACATAAAACTATTCATGTAGTCAGTAATTGGACTAGTGAATTAAACAGAAAGTTCTCAAAATAGATATAAACAGGCTGGATGTGATGGTCTACACCTTAAATTCCAGTACTTTTGGTGGGGACAGAGGCAGGAATATCTTTGCGGGTGTCAGGCCGGCCAGGGTTGCAAAGAGTAGCCCTGTCTCAAAATAAATAAAAAGAAGAAACACAAAGGACCAATACTATTTGAAAAAGAGCTCAACACTCTAAGCCATCAGGTTAAAGCTGCTTTGAGGTTCCATCTCACCCCAGTCAGAATGGCTATCTTCAAGAAAATGTACCAGTGGGAATGTGGGAGAAGGGAAGTGCTCTTTCACTGCTGCTAGGGGTGTACCTACGTAGAAATCAATGTAAAGGTTCCTTAGAAACACGTAAGGTAGTTTTGGGACCTACCTGTACCCCTGTTACATTTGTAATTAAAACACTCTAAATCAGCACACCACAGAGACACATTCCTATTTATTGCTGCATGGTTCACACTGGCCATGGAATGGAACCAGCCCAGATGTCCACAAGCAGATGAAGAGACAGGAAAGGAAATGGAAATACAGTGGAACTTTATGCAGCTCCAAAGAAAAAAGGAAATTATGGCATTTCCAGGAGAATTGTTGCAACTGGAAATCATTTGGTTAAATGAATAAGTTAAACTCAGAAAATAAGTATTGCATGTTTTCTTTCAAATGTGTTACTTAGATTTGAATGTATTTGTTTGTGTGGGGTGTGTGGGGGTGTGTGTGTGCAGGCTTTGGCTACGATAGATCCTATCTCCAACAACATCAACAGCAAACAAAACACTTGAAAAAACAACAACAAAACCCAGCAACCTAAATATAGGCAAAAGAGGGGGTTTTCTTTTTTAATTTTTAAAGAATATTTTATATGTATGATTGTTTCCCCCGGATGTATATCAGTTAGAAAAGAATGATAGATCTCCTGGTACTGGAGTCACAGATAATTGTGAGACATTCCATGTGGATGCTAGGAACTGAACCTTGCCCCACTGGAAGAACAGCCAGTGCTCTTAACTGCTGAGCCATATCCCCATTTCTGAGAATCAGAGTTGTTTTGTTTTGTTTGTTTTGTTTTGTTTATGTTTTTCGAGACAGGGTCTCTGTATAGCCCTGGCTGTCCTGGAACTCACTCTGTAGACCAGGCTGGCCTTGAACTCAGAAATCTGCCTGCCTCTGTCTCCCAAGTGCTGGGATAAAGGCGTGCGCCACCACTGCCCGCCAAGTATCAGAGTTTTTTACTAGATCAAAGTCCTTGTAACTGATATTCAGTTTCCTCACATATATGCAAACATGTATACATGTGGGGAATTGCAGACTGGTATCCAGTTGAGCTGAGGTCTGAACCCTGATGGTCATAATTTACCTACATGACACGGTAGGCGTTCCCTCATGCTCCTGGAACTCTGGCTCCTGCCTAAGTTACTGCCCCCCACAGCCCCCACAAGAGAAGCATGGTCAGTAGTCTCGTAGATAATGGCTCAAGCTTCTGACCTTCAGGCTAAATTTCTGCCCAGTTACCTAGCAACAGACCATAAAAAGGGCAGTTCAACTCCTGCTTGCTCTCTCACTCCTTTGTTCCCTTACCTCTCACTTCTCTCACTCCTCTCTCCTCTTCCCTTTCTCTTTGTCTACTCCTCTCCTCTCTTCCTCTTACTCTCTTTCTCTCTTTCTACCTTCTCTCTTTCTCCCTGCATTTATATAATAAAGCTCTTAAACCATAGAGAGTCTCTGCTCCATCAAGATCTGCTGCGTACTCTGGTCAGTGTTGGGAACCTCTTCCCTTATCCCTCTCTCCTATAACCCTGGGGCTACAGGGTGTGGCCCTGAGGCCCCCAGGTTGGAGACTGCCCCTGTCCACCCCCCATCCCCGCCTAGTGGGGTCAGTGGCTTAGATGCCCACCTGGGGCTGAGTGGAAAGCATCCGGCAGCCCCCCCCCACCTGTGTCTGCCTGCCCAGAACAGGAACTCTGGCCGGACGTGGGTCATATCCTCCACTTCCCCAGGGCCTCCCCTGGGCCCTCCCTTTTTTAGTTCCCAACATATACATAAATATATGAATGAATGAATGAATGAATATTAATTTTGCATGATGATGAGCAATTAGGTTCTGTTTGTATATTCACAAATTGTGTCACATAAATAGGAAAATTATGTATCTTTGTAGAACTTTTTTTATTTTTTATTTTTGAAACAGGGCCTCTCTATATAGCCCTGGCTGGCCTGTTATTTCTTACTGTGTAAACCAGGCTGGAGCTGTGATGGATAAGCTGTGTCCACTGGTACAACAGTTACAAGGGTAATAACCTCTTTCTGATTGGATTTGAGGGTTGTTCCATGGGAGGAAATTCATATCTCATACTGGAAACCTTGTAGAAAATGTGTGACTGGAGAGATCACAGGTTTCTATGGAAAAGCCACTGCTGCTATGTTGCTAAAGGGACATAGTGTGCCTGTCAAGTAGTCTAAATATTTGTTCTGTGCCTACTGTTTCTCCATGCTTTCAGCTTTAGTAAAAGTAATAATAATAATAATAATAATAATAATAATAATAATAATAATGATAATATCAATAATAGGAAGAACAAGAACAAGAAGACGAAGGGAGAAGAAGGAGGAGAAAAAGGAGAAGAAGGAGAAGGAGGAGAAGAGAAAGAAGAACAAGAACAAGAAGAAGAAAGAAAGAAAGAAAGAAAGAAAGAAAGAAAGAAAGAAAGAAAGAAAGAAAGAAAGAGAGGGAGGGAGGAAGGAAGAAGAAAGAAAGAAAGAAAGAAAGAAAGAAAGAAAGAAAGAAAGAAAGAAAGAAAGAAGTTTTAATTTTTCCCTTTATTCAGTAGGAGGCAGTTGTCTAAGGGACATGTAACAGGTAAAGTGATCAGAATAGGTGACTGTTGAATATGTCTATGTGGCCTCTTTAGGGAGCATCACAGAAGAGCAGGCAGAAAGAATGCAAGAAGCAGAAGCAGGGCCGGGATGCTGTAGAGCTCTGTCTTCTGGGCCTGGCACAGTCATCACCCTCTTGAACACTCACCAGCTGTGATTTCCTACACAAAATCTGTATAAAATTGAGTCCATCAACATTCTGTCATTTACAAGAGAGGGACTCATGAGACCTCCAACCCTTCCTGGTAATATGTAAGCAATTCATGGTTGCTAGGTGCAGAGAGACATTTTTTTTTTCTCTAGGCTATCTACTGCTAAGAAGCTCATGCACTTGTAAATACCCCCTCCCATGCTCCTGTAAGGAATTTCAAACTCACAAGCTTAAGAGCAAGAGGAGAGGAGCAATATGAATGTGGGGTGGGGTGGAATATCACCTTTTACTAAATGAGCACTTCTTTTGGTGTTCAAGATTCCCTGCGCTGTAATGTATTGATCATGAACTCTGCAATGAGAACCTACGATACCATCATGTTCTTATGCCCATAAATTCATTTTGGCCTCATGAAGTCTGATACCTAATTGAAACCCCTCAAACAGCTGGAAAGACTCAAATAGCTCAGGGATGGAAACCTTTTCAGTGTCACGTGTTTGCCAGGACTGGGATACCTTGAAACCCAGGCTCAGGTAAGACCATTAACCAAATGCCTCTTCCTGGTCTCTTCCTGGGAAGTTTCTTTCCACATCACAGCAGCTCAGAACTCCAGTTGAGAATGTGTCAATGAAGTCTTGACCTGGTCTCAGATGTCAAATAGTGTCACTTCCATCATGCTGTATGAAATGATTCCCACACACCAGGAGATAAGCCCTAAACCAAACTCATTCATGAGAGCATAATTTAAGGATCTGTGCCTTAAAATGGTTACATTCAGATGCAACCATATAGGTAGATATAGAAAATAAAAATAACATAAATAATAAAGTAGGCTGAATATGTTGTATCTGGCCTTAGCCTCGTTTTCAGAATATTGATACTCCCCACAACTCAAAATTAGAAATGAGGGGCTGGAGAGATGGCTCAGTGGCTAAGAGCAATGACTGCTCTTCCAGAGGCCCTGAGTTCTATTCCCAGCCACCATATGGAAGCTTGTAAGGCAATGGGCCATGCACAGACAGCTTGGTCTCCAGTCGAGCTGAGATCTGAACCCCAGTAGAACCTGGTGGCGATAATTCACCTACATGGGACGGAAGGCTTTCCCTCATGTCTCCTGGACCTCTGGCTCCTGTCGAAGTTACCTCTCCCAAAGCCCCCATAGGAGAACCATGGCACGTAGACAATGTCCCCAGCTTCTGACCTTCAGGATAAGCTCCTCCCAGTTACCTAGCAACAGCAAGATAGCAGCCCACTATAAGAGGGGCTGCTTGGGCCCACCTCGCTCTCTCCCTCTTCCTATCTTAAGCTTTTACTTTCCTAACTCTCTCCCTCTTATTCTTTCCCTCTTATTCTCTCTCTCTCTCTCTCTCTCTCTCTCTCTCTCTCTCTCTCTCTCTCTCCCCCTCCCCGCTCTTTCTTTCTCTCTCTAACCTCTTATTCTCTAGCCTTTTCTCTTTCTCTCTTTCTTTCCCCCTTCCCTCCTCATGGCCATAGCTGGTCTCTCTCTCTCTTTTACTTTCTCTCTCTCCCACTGCCTTTCTACAATAAAGCTCTAAAACCATAGACTGTCTCTGTCATCAAGGCCCGCTGTGCTTGGACGATGGGATAAGCTTTCTCCTAATGAGCTGTGCCTAATCGCCCATCAAAGGCCTTCCTGTGCTCCAGCCACAGACCAAACTAAGGAACCTCTCTCCCTCTGCCCTCTCTCCCGTATCTCTGGGGCCAAGGGTGTGACCCCGGGCTACCTGGTATCAGGAGCTGCCCCTTGTCCATGCCCCAGTGAGTGCGGTCAGTATCTTCACACAGCCAGATGCCTACCAGGGGCAGAGTAGAAAGCATCCGGCAGTCCTCCTGCATCCGCCTGCCCAGACAGAGCACAGGAACTCTGGCCGTATGTGGTCTCTCTCCATCCCCACTTGTCCCCTACCCCCACAGCCCAGGAGAAGCTCACAACCATCTGTAATGGGATCTGATGCCCTCCTTTGGTGTGTCTGAGGACAGCTACAATGTACTCATTTATAAAAAATAAATAAATCTTTAAAAAAATTAGAAATTAATCTGATTTAACCTCTGGAAGGCCAAATTCATCAGGATTGCCTACAGATAAAAGCACAAAAATACTAAAATAAATGATGGACTTTCTGTACTGTGTAGTTTTATGTCAACTTGATAGAAGCTAAAATCTTTAGAGAGGATGGAGCCTGAGCTGAGAAAAATGTATCCATAGCATCCAAATGTAGGCAAGCCTGTGGGGCATTTTCTTAGTTAGTGATTGATGGGGGAGGATGCAACCCATTATGGTTGGAGATATCCCTGGACTGGTGGTCCTGGGTGCTATAAGTAAGCAAGCTAAGCAAGCCAGTAAACAGCACCCTCCATGACCTCTGCATCAGCTCCTGCCTTCAGGTTCCTGGAAGCATAAGCCAAGTAAACCTTTTTTCTCCCATGTTGTTTTGGTCATGGAGTTTCATCACAGCAATGCCAGTCCTAACTAAGACACTTTCCACAACTGTTTCTCAAATATAAATTTAAAATTGCAGTTTTCATCTCCTAATTAAGGTCCAAGATGAAGATTGATTTTATGTCCTATCTAGTTTAGTGGCAAATTCATTAAAATGTCTGCATTTTAGCCTTATCCACAGTATGCTGTCTCTTTGTGGATGAGGGTAATCAAGGGGTCTGACTCATAGCCTTCAGTCCTCCTTCACTAGGTAAACTATTTAATGAAGGACCACGCTGCTGAAAACTTTTATGTATAAATCCATCAATGAGCTTACATGCATAGACCTCTGTTAATGATCTAGAAAGTTTCAAAACACTCCCTCTGGTAGTTATAATTTGTAGTATTTCACTTTCTGCATTTTAAATACTTATGGTGAGGATTTTTCAAATATAGGTTTTAGAAAGCATAGAAAGTAACAGGTTTCTTTATGGCATTTTCAGTCTTATACGTCGTTCTATTTTGCTTATCATTCTGGTTACAGCTTAAATTCTTGGCTACAGCTTAAGGTCCATCACTGAAGGAAGTTGGGGCAGGATTTCAAGGCAGGAACCTGGAAGCAAGAACTGAAGCAGAGGCTATGGAGGAACACTACTTCCTGGCTTCCTCTCCATGGCTTATGCAGGCCAAAATAATGGAGACATTCCTCGGTTCAGGGTCCCTTTTACCAGGTGACTCTAGTTTGTAGCAAGTTAACAAAAACTAAGCAGCACAAAGAATTGCACCCATATATGGTGCTACTTTTCTCTCATTTCTCCTGCCGCTGCTGTCCTCCCTACAAAGTAACCATTCTTCTGATTTCATATCATATGTATACATATGTGTGTTGTCTAGGCTTCATATATAGGAAAACCATGCAATGTTTGCCTATCCTCTTGTATCTTTACAAATTGACGTGCAACATTTACATGTACAATATTTAAAATATGCTCATATGTATCTGTTGTCCTAGTACTCCAGATATTATAATAGTAAGATCACGAATGCCAAGTTCTCCTAGGCTACACTGTAAGACCTTTTCTCAAAAAATAAAACAGAATAAGCAAAATAAAAACATGAAGAATCATTAATTCTTTTTTTTTTTTTTTTTTTTGGTTTTTCGAGACAGGGTTTCTCTGTATAGCTCTGGCTGTCGTGGAACTCACTTTGTAGACCAGGCTGGCCTCGAACACAGAAATCTGCCTGCCTCTGCCTCCCGAGTGCTGGGATTAAAGGCGTGCACCACCACGCCTGGCAAGAATCATTAATTCTAACCTGTAGATGAAGCACAGATGTAGGGAAGTACTAGACATGTGTGAGAACACTACTAAACTTAGAGGAGTTTAAAAACTTTTAAGAGCTAATGAAAACAATCACGAGACTGAATTTTGCTCAACACTAAACATGCTACATAGTGAGACACTGTCTCCAAAATATTTTTTGTTTGTTTGTTACATGAAGAGAAACTCAAAGCAAAAACTCCACTAAAATCAGGAACAAAAGGTTATGCACTTGCTCAGTACCTATTCATATAGTAGTCTTAGGTAGAGTAGAGTCAACTGGAGGAGATCAAGGGTCTACAAACTGGAAAGGAAGAAGTCAAAATATCTTTATTTGTAGGTGATATGATAATATATATAAGTGACCCTAAAATTTTCACTAGGAAACTGTTACAACTGATAAACACTTACAGCAAAATATCTGGAAACAAAGTTAACAAAACTCAGTAGCTGTCTTAGTTAGGATTTTTCTGCTGTGAACAGACACCATGACCAAGGCAAGTCTTATAAAGGACAACATTTAATTGGGCTGGCTTACAGGTTTGGAGGTTGAATCCATCATCATCAAGGTAAGAGCAGGGCAGCATTTAGGCAGGCATGGTGCAGGCAGAGCTGAGAGCTCTACATCTTCATTTGAAGGCTGCTAGTGGAAGACTGGCTTTCAGACAGCTAGGACTAGGGTATTAAAGTCCATGCCCACAGTGAAACACCTACTCCAACAAGGCCATACCTCCTTGTAGTGCCACTCCCTGGGCCAAGCATATACAAACCATCACAGTAGCCTTCCCATATACAAATGATGAATGAGCTGGGAAAGAAATCAGACAGATGACACCTTTTGCAATAGCCTCAAATAAGATAAAATGTCTTGGGAGTCACTCACCAAACAAGTGAAAGACTTACATGATAAAAACTTTAAGATACTGAAGAAAGAAATTTTGAAGAAGATATCAGAAGATGAAAAGATCTCCCATGCTCATGGATCAATAGAACTAATATAGTAAAAATGATCATCTTACCAAAAACAATACACAGGTTCAATACAATCCTCATCAAAATTTCAACACAATTATTTGCAGATCTTGAAAAGAATAATCTTGGGCTGACGAGATGGCTCAGTGGGTAAGAGCACTGACTGCTCTTCTGAAGGTCCCGAGTTCAAATCCCAGCAACCACATGGTGGCTCACAACCACCCATAATGAGATCTGATGCCCTCTTTTGGTGCATCTGAAGTCAGCTACAGTGTACTTATTTATAATAATAAATAAATCTTTAGAGGCAGGTGGATTTCTGAGTTCGAGGCCAGCCTGGTCTACAGAGTGAGTTCCAGGACAGCCAGGGCTACACAGAGAAACCCTGTCTCAAAAAACCAAAAAAAAAGAAAAAAGAAAAGAATAATCTTCAGCTTCATATGTAAACACAAACAACCTAGAACAATAAAAGGACTGCTGGAGGTGTCACTGATGCCAAATAGTACTACACAGCATATATTAAACACAGCATGGCACTGGGACAAAACATGTTGATGAATTGAATGAATTAAAGTACAGACATAAATCCACATACCCAGGACACCTGATTCTTGATTTAAAAAAACAAAAAAAAACACTAGAAACACACACTGGAATAAAGAGCATCTTCAAAAATGGTTCTAGTCAAAAGGGATGGCTGCATACAGAAGAATGCAAATAGAATCATAATTATCACCCTGCATAAAACTCAACTCCAAGAGATCAAAGATCTTATGATAAGGCTGGATACACTGAATTTAACAGAAGAGAAAGTGAGTATTGTTTTGAACTATTTGGCACAGGAAAAAATATTTTTGAATAGAACATTCTAGGCATAGGCACTAAGACAAACAATTAATAAATGGGACCTCACAAAACTGAAAATGTTCTGCATGGCAAAGGACACTGTAATTTGGACAAAGTGACAGCCTACAGAATGGGAAAGATTTTTACCAACCACACATCTGATGGCCAATATCCAACACATATAAATAGCTCAATAAACTAGATATCAGGAAAATAAATAACCCAATTAAAAAACTGGGGTACAGGGCTAGAGAGATGGCCCAGCAGTTAAAAAAACTGACTGTTCTTCCAAAGGTCCTGAGTTCAAATCTCAGCAACCACATGGTGGCTCACAACCATCTGTAATAAGATCTGATGCCCTCTTCTGGAGCATCTGAAGACAGCTACACTGTACTTACATATAATACATAAATATATCTTTAAAAAAAACTGGGGTACAGATCTAAACAGTTCTCAGTAGAGTAAGTCAAGTGGCTGAGAAGCACTTAAGGAGTTGTTCAACATCCTGAGTCATCAGTGAAATGCAAATTTAACCTACTCTGAGATTTCTTCTTACACTCATCAGAATGACTAAGATCAATAAATCAAATGACACCTCGTGCTGGTGAGGATGTGGAGTAAGGGCAATAGCCATCCACTGCTGGTGGCAGAACATGTCTGTACAGCCACTATGAAAGTCAGTGTAGCGGTTCCTCAGGAGGATGGGAACTGATCTACCTCAAGATCCAGCTATATTACTCTTGGGAAACCTTCAACTTTTCAGACAAATAGATGGATCTAGAAAAAAACCCCGTGTCAGACCCAGAAAGCATATAGACAAATCTCCGTAGAAAAGAGAAATAGAATAGAAAGTTATAAATGGACAGGGTAGGGGTGCAGGAGAGACTACAATAGGAAGATCAGGTGAGAATGGGTAGGAAAGAGAAGGATGGGTAGGAAAGAGGGGGATGAGGAATGGAATACATGAGAGACAGCTAAAATCAGAGGCCATTTGAGGAAGTATGGAAACTTAATACAATAGAAGCTTCCTAATATAGGAAGCCATGTAAATGAAATTGTCAAATAATGGAAATGACAGAGCCCCAACTGGACAACTCTTGTCATCAAATGAAGTTTTCAATACCTGGAATAAGATACATTTGTTGAGTTGATGGCCAAAGAGTTCCTTGAAGCCTCCAAACAACTCGGGCTGTTGCCAAGAATATAGGTTGCTCTGCACAAACTGACTGCAAGACCCCATTGCTGAAGACAATGCCTAGATAGCTCCTTGAACACAGAGAAGTCCACTGGTACATACAAGTTTTCATCCCTACAGACTATTATTCATACTGGGTTGTTGCTTCGAATAGTTCCAAAGGAGAGAAGTAAACACCAGCCCGGCCACAAATGATCTACAGTGCTCTCCCACCTGCAGGGTAAGCGAGTACAATGGTGGCTCAAAGATGTGGAAGTAACCAAACTATGTCTCGTTTAACTTAATGTCTGTTTCAGGAGATGAAACCCATACCCGACACTGAGTCACCAAGAACCTGAGACTGGATAGGCCAGGGAGCTAGGGCAAAACCAAATGTTATTGTTCTACTAAAAGAATGTAGCAGTAAAGTAATTCCTAATGATATTCTGCTGCACATATAGAAGATCAGTGCCTTTGCTCAGCCATCATCAGAGAAACTTCCTCTTGTGGCATTGTGAAAGCAAATACAGAGACAGACAGACAGGCAGACAGACAGACAGGCAGACAGACAATATTCACAGATTGAGAGACTTGGGCACACTCAGCTCTAAATGGTATTTCTCTATCAAATCTCTTCCCTAAGAGCTCAGGGAGCTGTGCTGAAGAGGAGGCAGAAAGAATGTAAGAGCCAGATGGGAGGGGAGGTGCAGGAAAACTTGGAGGAGTAGAGGGGAGGAGAAAACACAATCAGGGTATATTATTCTTCCAATGGTTCTGAGTTCAAATCCCAGCAACCACATGGTGGCTCACAACCACCTGTAATGAGGTCTGACGCCCTCTTTCCATGTGTCTGAAGTCAGCTACAGTGTACTTATGTATAATAATAAATAAATATTTGAGCTGAAGCAAGCAGGGACTGAGCTAGCAAGTCTGACCGGAGTAAGCAGGGTTGACCAAAGGGAGCAGAGGTCCTAAAAAATTAATTCCCAACAATGTCATGAAGACTCACAACCATTTATACAACAGTGTAATCATATACATAAAATAAAGAAATCAAAGCTGGGTGTGGTGGTGCACGCCTTTAATCCCAGCACTTGGGAGGCAGAGGCAAGCGGATTTCTGAGTTCGAGGTCAGCCTGGTATACAAAGTAAGTTCCAGGACAGCCAGAGCTACACAGAGAAACCCTGTCTCGAAAAACCAAAAAAAAAAAAAAAAAAAAAAAAAAAAAAAAAAAAAAAAAAAAAAAAAAAAAAGAAAGAAAAGAAAAAAAAAAGCAGAGCCGGGCATGGTGGCACACACCTTTAATCCCAGCACTCGGGAGGCTGAGGCAGGCAGATTTCTGAGTTCAAGTCCAGCCTAGCCTGGTCTACAGAGTGAGTTCCAGGACAGCCAGGGCTATACAGAGAAATCCTGTCTCAAAAAAACAAAACAACAACAACAAAAAAGAAATCAAGAAATCAAAAGGAATAAGATAAATTCAAATGCTGAGAAAAATGAGGGAAACAGAGAGGGGGGGAGAGGGAGAGAGGAAGGAAGAGGAGAAGGGGGAGGAGGAATAAAGATTGCCCAATAATGAAAACAGCATATAAACAAAATTGGATGGGTATATAAAAGTGAATATAAAAATCATAAAGATTTTCTTTTTCAGCGCTGATGATCAAGCCAGGACTCATGCATGCAAGGCAAGCAGTCTACGCAATGGAGCTGTTCTCGCTGTTCTCCCTGCCCAAGTGGTTTCTCTTTAGATACAATAAAGTGAAAATATCTGGAAAAATGGCTCAGCAGTTAAGATTGCTCACTGCTCCATCAGAGGAAAGAAGTTCAGGATCCCGCAGTCAAGTGGCTGACACTTCTAACTCCAGCTCCGAGGGACTTCATACCCTCTTCTGGCATCAATGGACAAATAGACAGACACACAAACACTCACACGCGCACACACAGACACAGACACTAAAGTAAAACAAAAGAAAGGGGGGAAGTAAATTAAGAAGGAGGAGGAAGAAGAGAAGAAGAAGGAAAGAGGAGGAGGAGTGTTGGAGCAGCTTTCATTTGCCATCTGTAAACATTGGATACTGAGCACTAGATTCAGGGTGGAGGCTAGAAGTAGGGTTTCCAGCTGACCTTGGGAGTCTCGTCTTACCCATTCAGCTTGGTTTCATATCTTTGCCTTAGTGGCTTCCCTTCTTCCTTTATAGACAGACAGTCTCTGTCGGTGGCACTTGGCTTTGCAGTCTGTAGGTGGAACAGGTTCCTTCAATTTCCAGGGACTCCCCACTTATCGCCAGCTGGAATGATTGCATTCTAGCTGAGAGTGTCCCTTCAGTTGCTTCCCCTCCTGCAGTGTAGGAAGCAGCCTCTTAAGGAAGAGGACCTGCCTTTCTACCTTCAAGACTGAGTTCTCAACGGGATTTTGGGATTCAGAGCCTTGGGGATCTAGGACGATAGGTGGCGCCAGAGCTCAGCCCACTGACTCGGGCTGCGGGCAATCATACTCAGGGTTCTTCTCTGTTGAGATCTGCTCTCAGCCACAGTGGATATAAGTTTCTCTGTGCCCTTCACCTCCTGAGCCCTGCTTCCCGCTGCCTGTTATTGCCAACAACCAGCCCTCCTTTCTACTAAACTACTTCCCAGGGCTATCTCACCCTAGAAGTAATGTTAACTGAAATCTGGGCTCCCTGACTTTATCTTCCTCTAAAAAAAAAAAACCAACAACAACAACAACAACAACAAAACTTCGATCCCCAGAGTGGCTCAGTTTTAAAATCATAGCTTTCATCTGGAGATGGCATCTGGTTTCTGTTCTCTGCATCTTATAGTGTGGCAACATGAGATTCTTCTCTACTGCCGACTGGTCTGCCAGACAGATTGCTGTTTTCTCAATACCTGCACTGGAATTTGAGCTTGTGAGGGTTATTTTAAGAATAGGACTGCTGTGCGGTGTCCTTAGAAAAGACTTCTTGGACATAGGTTTAAGCCAATAGGAAGTCTTTATTATCGGGCCCGGGACCACACTGAGTGTTTGGGATCCCAGTGTAGCTCAAGCCTTTCTCAGGGTGAGCTTCTAAGCACAAAAACCATGTTCTTGGTTGACATACTTCAGTTAATTAGAACAGTTAGCCAGAAGCAGAACTATAGAAGCCAAAAGGTGGGGGTAATATATTTTGAGACTCCCAGAACTATGGACTTCAATGGATTAGTTCTCTGCTTTTGATTTGGCAGGTAGTGCTGTCTAGTCGCTGAGTTTTGTGGAATGAATGATACATCCATCATGAGGTCAGTTTTGCTAAGGTCTGGGGACCTGTTGCAGGACTGCCGTAGGTTCTGGCTTGCCTTCTGCATGAAACCTCCATTTCCCCTCTATCCAGCAAGAAGCTGTGTTGCAGGGACTGTGTTCAGCACGGTTTACTTTTTTTTCAGTTCGTCTATATTGTCCTTGCCTTTGGAAATTTCTGCCTCTTTCCTCTTTTCTTTTCTTTTCTTTTCTTTTCTTTTCTTTCTTTTCTTTCTTTTCTTTTCTTTTCTTTTGTTTGTTTGGTTGGTTGGGTTTTTTGTTATTGTTTGTTTGTTTTTGTTTGTTTGTTTGTTTTTCAAGATAGGGTTTCTCTGTATAGCCCTGGCTGTCCTGGAACCTACTTTGTAAGCCAGGCTGGCCTCGAACTCAGAAATCTGCCTGCCTCTTTGCCGCTGCCTCTGCCTCTGCCTCTGCCTCTGCCTCTGCCTCTGCCTCTGCCTCTGCCTCTGCCTCTGCCTCTGCCTCTGCCTCTGCCTCTGCCTCTGCCTCTGCCTCTGCCTGTGTCGCCACGCCCGGCTCCCCTTTCCTCTTTCTTAGAAACAGTCTATTTCTTACCTGTTCTGTTCTGTTTTGTTTTTTGTTTGTTTGTTTGTTTTGTTTTGTTTTTTTCAAGACAGGATTTCTCTGTATAGCTCTGGCTGTTCTGGAACTCTCACTTTGTAGACCAGGCTGGCCTTGAACTCAGAAATCTGCCTGCCTCTGCCTCCTGAGTGCCCTGTTCTGTTCTTAACAAGTCAAATGGATGGCAGCTTCTTTTACAAGATCTCATCCAGATGTCTAGGATTTTAGTACCTTGATCTAACTGTGGAACCCCAAGCAGCACACAGTGTTGCAGCACTTGGGAGGTTGAGGCAAAAGTATGGGTTCAAGATAATCCTTTGCTTCTTGAGTTCAAGGCCAACCTGGGATATGTGAAACTCTGTCTCAAAATAAAACAACAATGTAGACAATAAGAAACCTGGAATTCGGGGGCTGGTGAGATGGCTCAGCGGGTTAGAGCACCCGACTGCTCTTCCGAAGGTGATGAGTTCAAATCCCAGCAACCACATGGTGGCTTACAGCCACCCGCAACAAGATCTGACGCCCTCCTCTGGTGCATCTGAAGTCAGCTACTTATGAAGAATAATAAGAAATGAATCCTTGGACCACAGCGAGCGGAGCCGGCGGGAGCGAGCGGGGTCGAGCGGAGCGAGCAGGGTTGACTGGAACAAGAGAAAAAAAAAGAAAAGAAAAGAAACCTGGAATGCTAACTGTAGAAAAATCTTATATCTATCAGAGACCATTGGGAAAGATGGCTTGGGTCTGAAAAATTTTGGAAGTTTTAAAATAAAATCATACTTTAGTATAGGAGTTTATTACACATTACTATGAGATACTTCATAGTAATGGATGGCAGGAACCTCCAAGAGATTAAAAGTGACTAGAGGGGGCTGGGGAAATGACTCTGTAGCTACAACTTAGTTTGATCCTCAGAACCCACACTGGATAGCTCATAAGTGCCTGAAACTCCAGCTACAAGGTATCCAACATGGTCTTCTAATCTCCAAGAACACCTGCACACACACACACACACACACACACACACACACACACACACAATCTTTAAAAAATCACAAGAACCTTGCAGTCATACGAATCCTGCTATGGTAATTTTTCAGCTTTAGTCTTCTGTACCTTTTCAGGCTGAAATATTTCTAATGCATAAAGAAGTTATAGTTCTATGGTAAGAGATTTCTTGGGAATAGTTGTGTTGTTTTATATTTGCACTAAATAAAAACTATGTTAAACTTGGTGCCATCTATCACAGACATGCATGGTATAAAGCTGAGACTGGCCACTCTTCCTGTGTACCAAAACCAGCTCAGACATACAACAGAAAGGCACTTTAACGACCTTGGTAAGTGGTAGTATAACCATGCACTGTAAATATTTCATTTGGGAATTTTTATCTCAGCTGACTCTTAAAGCAATGTTAAGTCAGTCTGTCTTTCTTTTCTTTCTTTCATTTGTTATTAATTCGATTAAATACTTGTCTGAATAATTTTCTTCTTGAATTTGATATTTCAACTATACACTTGTTTTCATTCTTAAATACAAGGATGTTTTCAACACATAGACTGTTCTTTATGCTTTCTACAGCTCCATAGCATGTGATGCAATGATGAATATGGACATACAGAATATGAACTGATGGCAGGTATCACACACACACACGAGAAAGCTATTTTTCAGATAGTGTTTTGCTGTGTGATTCTAGTTGGCTTAGGACTTGACATGTAGACCAGGCTGGCCTGCAATTACAGAGATCTGACTGCCTCCTCAAGAGTGGAATCAAAGATGTGTGCTGAATGACTTTCAGATGGTTGAGTAATGTTCATGCTATTTAACCTAAAATCAAGTCTTGAAATATTTTCTCTTTTGGTGGGTAATCAGCAGTCTAAAATTCCAAGTATAGTCAAAATTTAGATGACCAGTGCAAATGTTCCTTTGTTCTTTTCTTGTTAAAGCAGAGACAAAAATAGACTTAGGGAAAGTGAGGAAAACTGTCAATAGTGGAAGGCGTTCCTCTATTTTTAAAGCTACTTTTACTTTTAATTGACACACGATAATTATGCAAGTGTGTGTTGTGTTAATATATGAATACAATGTCTGGTAGTCAGAAAACCTGGGGAATAGGAGATTGTTTCTCTTTATGTAATCAAAATCTGGTCATGTGTAAAATCACCCTAGTTTTGAGCCAGGCGTGATAGTACTTGCCTGTCATCTCCGCACATGGGAGATCAGGAACTCAAGATTGGCCTTTCCTACATAGCTAGTTGATGGCTAGCATGGACTACATAAGATCTTCTCACAAATGAAACTAGCTCTCTAGCTTTTGCTCCTAAACAATTTATTTATTTTTCAGTGATTTGAGGGTAGACATGTTGTTCATAAGACTTTATTCCAATTTATTTATTTAGCACATGTATATATAAGTACCAGAGTATGCCTGTGGATGTCAGAGGCCAATTTAACAAGAGTCAGCTTTTTCCTTCCAGCATGTGGATCCTGGGGAATCAAGTGCAGGTGGTAAAGCTTGGTGGCAAGTGCTTTTACCCACTAAGCTGCATCTCACCAGCCTTCTATTCAAGGATTGTTAAAAACAGCACCTCCACCTAATTATAGAGGGGAAGATTGTGCTCCCTTTCAAAAAACAAAAGTAGCATTCTTTTTTTTTTTTTTTTCTTGTTCTGGTTATTTGTTGCTTTTTCAAAATTCTCTTAAGAGAATGAAAAGACTTAAGCTCAACAATGTTCACCCTAACACTGTTTTGGTTTTGCCTCCAAAATTAAATATTCTATCACTGGGGCTGGAAATATGGCTCAGCAGTTAAGAGTATTGACTGCTCTTCAGAAGTCCTGAGTTCAAATCCCAGAAACCACACAACCATCTGTAATGGGATCAGATGTCCTCTTCTGGTATGTCTGAGGACAGCTACAGTGTACTCATATACATTAGATAAATACATAAATAAATCCTTTAAAAATCCTTTCACTGGCATCCAGCAACTGGCATAAGACACAGTAAATATTTACTGCATAATTAAATGTAAACATCCTAAAAGATTAAATGAGCTCCATTTAAAAAAATGATATCAAACAAAGATTAAATAAGCAGCAAGTGTTTTATCAGTTTTATTCTTTTAATGCAGAGTTGAAGTTTGTTGAATGACACTTGTATATAGATTAAGAGACGGGCTAGGAGGAAGGGATCCTAGGTGTGGCTTTCTCTAAGAGAGCTGCCACAGTTGCTTCTTAGGCTGTTCATTTGCACTCTGTACAGAAGATGGAGCCAGAGACATATTTATCCACAGCTAAACGTCTTTCCCATTTGGCAAAACAAAGCAAAACAAAGCAAATTCTTTCTTCCCTTTATAAACACGTTTTTGTTTGTTTGTTTGTTTGTTTAGCTTCAAAGTCAGATTCACTAGGAGGTAAATGGAAGACCCATAGAAATTTTACCCAGATGGAGTCAAATTGTGATGTTTACATTGTTTTCAAAGATGACAGGGAGCTAAATAAATGGGGAGCAAGGTTTCAGTTACAGGAGTCCTCTGGAATTGAATAAGAGGTGAGTTGTCAGGTTTCAGAAACTATGTAGAGAAGGATTCTAGTGTGATTTGATTGTGAAGGTGCTGGCTCCCAGCATTCACAGTAAGATCCCTTCCCAGCTGGCTACCAATTTAGGAAAAGCATTCCCATATTTGCAGGCCATCAAGCTCCACATTCTTGTCCACTCCTTCCTTGCAGACTAGGAAGAAAGAAAGAAAGAAAGAAAGAAAGAAAGAAAGAAAGAAAGAAAGAAAGAAAGAAAGAAAGAAAGAAAGAAAGAGGTTAGCTTAAATTGAAATTTGATCCGTACAAAATTATTGCAGTTCTGATCGAAGAAAATATAAACCAGGATAGCTGCTCACACCAGCATTCTAACCCAGGAAATAAGGGCGGTGGGTCATGACTTGTTTAGTGAGACTTTATCTCAAAATTTAAAACAAAGCCTCTCATGGTGGTGCACACCTTTAATCCCAGCACTTGGGAGGCAGAGGCAGGCGGATTTCTGAGTTCGAGGCCAGCCTGGTCTACAAAGTGAGTTCCAGGACAGCCAGGGCTACACAGAGAAACCCTGTCTCGAAAAACAAACAAACAAAAAATTTCAAACAACAAAAGACTCAACCTCAGATAAAGGTGTCTTTAATCAAAAACTGGCAGCAGACAAGCTGGGGTATCTATATTGAGACTTTAACTCAAGAAGGAGCTGGAGGAGAAGGAGGAGGAAGAGGAGAAGAAGGGAGAGGAAGAAAGGAAAAGGAAAGAAAGGAAAGAAAAGGAAAGGAAACGATAAGATAATAAAATCTAAGCCTCACTGCAATGTTATTCTTGATCCTCCCAATCTTAGAGAGCTCTGTCTCCTACAGATCCATCTTCATTCCCAAGGAGATACTTATCAGCTCTTCAGTCAGGTGACAAGCTCTCTCTTGGGAGAGAAACTACCTTCACTCTCCCATTTCCCACCGCTCCATCTCAGCACTTCATTTTCGGTAAGGTCTGCATTCACTCTTGTTTTCAATGAATAATTGCTCTTTCAGAGTTAAAGACCTAGAAAGCCTCAGGCTAGTGTTATTTTTCTTACAACTAAACTGCCTCCCAACCATCTTGAATGCCTTTCTCCTCTCGACCTTACTGGCTTTTGTCATTCTTTTCTTTGTGGGCTTTAGAGGAAATCCATTCAAGCTGTGCGCTTTGTCTTGGAGATTCACGGCCTACATTCCTTCTTTTAACAAACACTTTAGAACCTGTGGCTTTAACTGTCAATTCTTTTCAGTTGAACTACAATCTTTACCAAATTTTGGCCACCTTTGCCTAGGCACTTTCGCTCTCCATCAGTGGATTCTCTTTTCTATTGTGTCTTTCAACTGGTGGGTCGCCTCCACCCCCACCCCTCCCCCGTACCCCAGCTTCCTTTTTTGGTGTTAGTAATATTTTCCCAATTAAATTTCCAAACTTGCTCTCCACTTCCTCCTGACTCTTGTTTTCCTGACCTATCAGTCTATGAACAGGCTCTAATGTCTCTGCTTCCCTTTCTTCTCTAAGGTTGGCACATTCATAGCTCGCCTCTCTTCCATTCTAGCACCAACTATAATCCCCTCCATAACAGTCTTTGCAGCCTATTTTTGTTTTTTAACTCAATACTGGGTTTTCTCTAATGTGGTTGAGTATTACTTTAAACTCTTAGATGATTGTCCTGTCTTAGCTTCCTCAAGTGACTGGGTCTGTAGGCAAAGACCATTGGGATTAAAAGTGTGTGCCACCAAGCCCGGCATATCTTTCTTTAAATTAAATAAAATTTGGTTTTGTAAAGAGGGAAAGAGGAACAGGGAGACTCGTAGACACTAAGTTCTGCTGAGGTTTTATATGTGTGGTGTATTAAGTGTGCGTAAGCTAACTATGGATGAATGGTGCTGCGTTGTTTGCTTCTAAAAAAACATTCTTTACAAGTCTGGATATTTTCCCATTGAGAATAATAAATATTACAACAGACAAATTGCTTATACTGAGTTCAATACCACTAACTTTACACTTGTATCAAAACATCACATAACCCCAACATTACATACAATTCTTATATGTTTTATCAACTAAAAATAAATTTAATATGCCAGGCATGGGGTGTATACATTTAATCCCAGTGCTGAGGAGGCAAAGGCAGGCAGAACTCTGTGAGGCCATCTTGGTTTACTTAGTAAGGTCCAGGACGGCTACAGCTATGTAGAGACCTCGTCCAAAAAAAAAAAAAAAAAAAAGTAACTAAATAAATTTAATAAGAACCAACAAGCTAGCTCAGTGGTAAAAGTGCCTGTTTTCAGGTCTGAGTATCTAAGTTCAGTTTTGAGATGGAAAAAGGGGTCCAAACTTTCACAAGCTGTCTTCTAATTTCCATTTGCATACACATATATGAATACACACGATAAATAAAGGTTTAAAAAAAAAAAAAACCTCTAGGAGCTGAAGAGATAGCTCAGTGGTTAAGAGCACTGTCTGCTCTTCCAGAAGTCCTGAGTTCAATTCCCAGCAACCACAGGGTGGCTCACAACCATCTGTAATGAGATCTGATGCCCTTTTCTGGTGTATCTGAAGACAGCTACAGTGTATTTATATACATAAAATAAATAAATATTTTTTTAAAAAATCCTAATGTCACATTATCACATTCATTGCTGGACATAAAGCCTTGAAAGTCAGATTATAGTTTCTGCATCTGTAACATTATTTTTCTTCTTTAAGTTAAAGACAAACCCCAAAAGTAAGAGAATATGCTGGGGTCTTAAACTGAGATTTTAAATGGCATTTCCTTAGTCATCCAAGTGAGAGGGGTGCTTCAGCAGGAAACTGTTTCCCAGGAGGTCTTCGCCAACCTTTGTTCTGCTATTTGCATTAGTGTGAGACCATCAGCACCATCAGATGATGCCTGTACAAAGGCCAAGAGATTTCGGTGCCTAACTCCAGGAGCACCGCTGAAGCCTGTTTATTGCCCTATCACAAGCTCTCTTGGAGGACATCTGGGAACCCTCAAAGGAGCTGCCCACCCTAGGAATGAGGTCATATGACTCAGGCTTTCATAAACCCCATCAGGTATGATGAGAGAGGCATGAAGCTGTGGGCAGGCAGTCACCAGGCCGACATCTCTTCCCTGAAAGTGCTTCCTAGGGACAGGATTGAAAGAGGGGAAGAAGTTTTCAGACAGGCTGTATCCAGCAACTCTGGTCTGCAGTGGTTAGAAGGAGGAGGAGGAGCATTCTGGCATCTCCCTGCAGATTTAAATGTTAAATTGTAGGCATAAAAAAGACTAAGATATGGATCTTCACGTCCTTGGAGGTTGGGTTGAGGTCAGTATCAACGTTTCAGGCAAAAGTTACATACGTGATATATATTTTTATTCATAACATAGAACATTTATCTTCTTGTTCTTAATTAAAAGAATAAGTAAAACTACCTAAAGCAGCAGAGAAACTGAAGAGTAGACATCCCACTCCACGGGTCTGGTTGTGAAATGCCTTTCCCATGCCCACCGCCTCTTCCTTTGTTAATTGTCCGGGTTTAAGAGGAAGAGAGTTAGCTCATAAGAAAGATCACTCACACCCACCTCAAACTTCACACACCTTGGGCAACGCAGAACAAGTCTGCACGAGTTGACCTTGTTCCCCCCCCCCCTTTTATTTATTGTATTTTACTATTATTATTATTTAGGAAATGTGATGTAAAAAGGACTTCTTCTCACTGCCCGTGGTCATCTCCTGAAGCAAGGAATGCACCCAACAGTTTTTTTTATCTGTTAGGAGTCACAGCCCCTCAGTGGCTGACGTACATCTAGAGCTGTTTCTTACTTTTTTTTTCCCTTCTCGTCAGCACATTCAAACTACAACTTTTATCTTGACCAGGTTGCAGCTTCTGCCTGCTCAGCTCCACGCTCGCCAGCCTCCACTCCACCTCCTCCCCGCCTTTTCTTCCTCCCTCCCCTTTCTCCTAGCCCCTCCTTCCAGTTGAGTCAGTGGCTTGAAACTTTTAAAAGCTCTGTGCTCCAAGTTAGAAAAACGCTTTTACGAGGTATCAGCACTTTTCTTTCATTGGGGGAAAGGCGTGAGGAAAGTACCAAACAGCAGCAGACTTTTAAACTTTAAACAGACAGGTTTGAAAGCCTGAACTCTCCTTTTCCTTTTGACTTCAGCCTCCAAGGAGTTCCACCACTTTGGCGCGCCGGCTTCGCTTTCATTAAGTGAAAGAGTAAGTTTTGAAAAAAAAAAAAATCCACTTTACCTAGTAGCGTCTCTTTCTGTAAGGGGAACTCTTCTGTGCTTTGTAAATGCGTTGCGTCTTTGACTTAGGATACTTTAAGTAGAGCGATGATCTTCAAAGTGCCTTTGTCATTTCCACGTGCTGAGTTTGATTTGGGTTGTTTAAAAAGTTCCGCTGATTGTGCAACAGGTAAAAGGCTCAAACTTTTTCCAACTAGAGTGAAGGATCAAGTTGCTAGACTTGGTTCTTTGTTGTGAAGCCTAACTTCATTTTTCTGTAGTCACCAATGGAGAAGGTGTTGCGCGGGCGGGAGTGATGGGGGGGCACCTCAGTCAGCTTCGCTTAGCCTGCTTCCTAAAGTGCTGGACATTACACGCTTTTTTTTTTTCTTATGAAAATCCGGTCGGCTGTTCTACTGCCTTGGAACTGCAGGCTCCTTTTGTAACAGAGTGCTTTGTTGAGACGCTGCGGCAGCAGTTGACTTCCACGTGGTTCCTCTCTTAGACTTTTCAGGACTAAGCCAGTAAATACGTAGACCAGGGTGCTGCGGTTAGAGTTTTTAGACCAACAAGGGGTACTTTGTGCAAGCCTGTGAGATGCTATGGGATGAATCCCTTAGCCTGCACAGCCAGCATTTTTTTTTTTTTTTTTTTACTCCACGCTGGCAACTCCGGGCGCGAGAAATCTTGAATGGGTGGTGGTGACTTACAGAGAGTGAGAGGAAGAACGGGCGTTTAGAAACAGTGTGTGCCAGGTTGCTTTTCCAAAATCAACTGCTAGAACGCGAGCTCCTAGAAGGAATAGGGAAAAGGGATTTTTAGAGCTGCGCTTTAGAAAGAGCTGCCCCCTCTCTCCACCCCCAACTCCTCCTGCCTGCTCGGACTTGTAGCGACTTCAGAGCTGTTGGGACAGTTTTGAATTGGAGCTACCAGAGGGTGCAAAGCACTAAGCAAAAATGATGCTAACGTGCAGTTTGAAGCGGGTCCGTCTTAAAGCTTTTATTTATAATTGCTAACACATTCTGTAAAGCACTTTGCTGGGTCTTCATTTTGGCCGGCCTAAATCCACACCGAAATATCAGGGTGGGTTTGTATTGAAGGGCTTTTTTTTTTTCCTGTACCAGACAAAGCCAAGTCGTTGTGAAGTGAAAGCTTTAGGGCAGAGGGTGGCACGGGACCCTCCTGCCCAATCTTAGCATCACCACGGGCTTCGTTCGCGCTCCCCGCAGCCTCCGAGCTTCGCGGTCCAGACGGCTGGCTGCGGAGGGGGGAGGGGAGGCCAGGCTCGCGGCCCGACGGTCAGAAAGCAAATGGGCGACTTTATTAAAGTTGTCAGTCTGAAATCCCTCGCGCCCTCCAGCCGCCTTTTCACGGTTTCTCTGCCTAAACTCGTCGGGTGGCTGACTGGAGCCCCCCTGGGAAGGTCCCCTAAACACCTAGGGAGTCCCAGTGCTGGTAAATGCACTTGTAACACTCCTGGAAACTCTTGAAATTCCCCAAGAATGAGGCGGGGCGGAAGAAGGAGGGGCAAAGAAGACCCTTCGAGAAACCCTGCCACGGCTACTGACGTGTGCTGAGGCAAATCCGTTCAGGGATTGGGAAATTCAAACCTTGACTGCCGAGCAGAGTTCTCCCCGTTAGTGCCCTTGGGTCCACCCAACGCTCGCTGGGCATCTCCGGCGGAGTCTTGGTCGAGCACTCCCACTCAACCGGCCCGCGCCCGGGGGACAGCTTCCCCTCCCCTCCCACTGCTGTGTTTCAGGTGGGAAGAGGGGATCTTAAAATGTACAGGGCAGCCTTTGGAGGTTGATTTGACTTTCTTTGTTCCCCAACCAAAATAATAGTGACAGGAAGGCGGTGAATCTTACCAGTCCAAAAGGCCACTGGGCAACCTTGAACGGTTGTCCCATGAAGAAGCCTGAGGTTATTTTTTTCTTTTCTTTTTTTTTAAATGAGAATTGCTGAAAATAAAAGTCTGTAAAGTAAAATATGCCAATGGGGACGTATGCTACCTGAGGAGAAGGGTTCTACTAGTTAATTCTGCTTGGTAACCAAGTTGTGTGAAAATGTTACAGTTACAGATTGTATGGTGTGTCCTGGTGAGGTGTTGAATTCTGAATTACTGGGATACATCTGTCTCCCCGGTGTGTGAAAACTTTGCGCACCCAGATTCGGGTGCAGTGGCTATCTGTCTTTTGTCTTGTATTCCAAGTGGTGTAGTGGTTTGATATTCCACTGTCTACACAGTGGGATTCTTCTATTACTGACTTTACACGGGAAATTTGGTTCTAAAGCCAGCAGCAAGAAGGGAAGGCTGCATCTCCTTCCGCATAAGGAGCAGAGCTTGGTTGCTTAGCTGTTTCCAAATCCCGCAGAGTGAAGGGATGGCAGATACTCTGCCTTTATTACGGTATTGCAGAGGTGTAGCTCATGTGAACTGTAGAAACTTTGTATACCCCGAGGGAAGGGAACTATAGGAAAGTCACCCACTGATTAATACCTGGGACTCCACCTTTCCTGTTGTTCTAACTTCCCTTCAAGATTCGGTTTGACTTTTGATGTGTTGAGGCTTATCCTGCTCACTCAGGAGAGAGAGGAAAAAAAAAATCATCTTGGGTGTATCATTAACGTCTACATTAAGTGTACATGCTCCCAAGCTTAAAAGTTTCCAGCTGTTTCTAAGTGGGAGGGTACAGATGTGTGTGTGTGTTGATTTCTTGGGGTAATTGGTTAAAATCTCCACTTTCCATGACTGTTAATTTACCATAAAGAGATTCTGAGTGAGCAAAATGCCGTTTGCCAAAATTCAACAGTGGTTTACTTCTCTAGGTAACTGCCTAAATTCACATCTCAATTTTTCTAGGTGTCTACTCTTTTTTTAGAAACTCTGTTGTTGCAAACAGTTTTAGTTACCATTTTGCTACCAAAAAAAAAAAAATCAAAATTAGAAGACAGGTGAGATAAATTTACAGTACTTTTGAAAGAAACGGCTATCTTTTTTTTATCACGGTCTTAAGTAAAAGCTTGGGATACATGGATTATCTCACTTGTGCTTATTGAGACAAATAGACCTGAGCATCCTACACCTCCTGTTTTATGTGACCTTGGACATGAAGAGCTATCCATTTGCAGATGGGTTGGGGAGTGAAGGCAGATGAAATTTAAAAAAAAAAAGAAGAAGAAGATGTTTTTGGAACTATTTGGAGCAGTTAAATATGGCTCTTACTCTGCAGTTTCTGATCTGACACCAGCCCCTATTACTAAGGTTGAGACTGAGCAAACTTGGTTGGCAGGGAAAGATATTGTCTCTGGTTCACCATCTTCCTTTGGGTGGGGTGCCTTAACCACAGCTTATTCTGGGGAGTCTGGTTATGTTTTGACTGTGTACAGATCAGGATATGTAAAGAGCAAGATAAAGAAGCTGTCTGGTGTTTCATATCAAAACCTGTGAGCCTGGGAGTATTAAGAAATTCCTTGCAAAAGAATTGAGGTAATCTGGACCCCCTGTGTGTGGGAATTTGTAACAATGTTGTTTACACAAAATAGGTCTCCTTGACAAAAGAGCTAAACTTACTCACCTGATATAAGGCTACAAAGGTAAACTTTTCAAGCAGAAAGTTTTTGTGGTTGTCCTTGGCTGCCTTGAAATCATGTGTTACCATTCATTAAAACACTCAGAACTGGGGGGAAGTTGAAGCATCTCAGCGTCCTAACCTCCATTGAGGCTCAAGAATGATTTGAAGCATGTCTTTTCATCCGACAGCAGTCCTTTGGCAAACTGTCACTTGAAAATCTTAGATACTACTTTAACTCGGGGAGAGAACACACACAAAGAAATAGCCTTTGCTTTGTGTGGATGAGTGTTCTGTCTGAATGTATGAATGTACACAGTGTGTGTGTGCCCGATGCCTACGCATCCAAGGAGGGATTGGGTCCTCTGGCACTGAAACTATGTCCTCCACAAGAGTAGCAAGTGCTCCTACTGCTGGGTCACTTCTCCAGCCTCTCTGACTTTTTAAAAGAAGAGGTTTTTTTGCTTGTTTTGTTCTGTCTTGCTTTTATAGACCTGACTCTGACCTTAATTTGTCAGGGTCCTTCTGTTTCAGTGTCCTAAAGGCTGAGATTACAGGCGTCAACAACCCTGCCAGATGAGAGTCCCCTGAATTCCCTCACAGATAGTTATGTGGCCTGTCTTATTCTGGGGTACTGGAGCTGTAGCTGTGGGAAAGCAAACTTCCTCACAGTTCACGTTCTAGAAGGAGGATCCTGACAGTAAGCAAATGTATGTTACGTGGCACAGAGGAAAGCTTTTTTTTTTTCTTTTTTTTTTTTTTAAATTGGACAGGGGAAACAGGAAATTCCGGGACCTGGGGAGGGCTATTTCATAGTTCCTGCTCAGGAAAGTTAACTAATGAGGTGAGACCTGAAAAGAAGAGAGCACATGCAAATATTTTGGCAAGTTAGGGAGACAGGAAAACTGAGGAGAGGTGAGTCAGGCTAAATGCTAGGGTACTGAGCGGAAGCAGTCATAGACTGATTTCATCTTGATAAAACTTATCTGCACATTAAAATTCAGGTGTGTTCGTTATGTATCAACTTAAAACTGGCCCCCCAAAATCCGGCTGTGGTTGGAAGTGCAGGAATAGAGGCACAAGGAAGCATTGGGTATGAGGGGCAGGTTTCCTTATAGAAGTTAAAGAAAAAAATGGTAGGGGGGATTTGCATTTAAGTTTTAGAGGCATGCAATGTTTTGCACCTGGCACATTCAAAATACACATTAGGAAATAGAGTGCGGTGGTGCACGCCTTTAATTTCAGCAGAGGCAGGCAGATCTCTTGAGATCAAGACTAATCAGGACTATGCAGAAAAACTCCTACACAAGGACAGCAACAAAACCCACAATGGTGCTGGAATGATCTCAGCCCTTGGAAGGCTGAGGAAGGTAACCACCCAGATACCAGTTTAAGGCTGAGGTGAGGACCTTGGAGGTAGTGGCAGGGTGGGAACACACACAAAGCCGTAACCTCCTCCATTAAGTGGCTTTAGGCATTTCCTGGTGGATTTTTAGATAGCATAATTTTATCTAAAATATCAAAGGACTTTCATCTAAATTCACTTCTTCTATGATGATTGCTACGTAGGCGTGGTGGGTGGTGGTGCATACCTTTAATCCCAGCATTCCAGAGGCAAGGTAGGCAGATCAACTTATTCTGAGGGCAGCCTAGTCCACAGAGTGAGACCTTGTCCAGAAAAGACTGCTACTAGCTGGGAGTGTTGGCACACACCTGTAATCCCAGCACTTGAGGTGGAAGAGGGATCACCCCTACTAAGCCAAAGCTAGTGCTAGAAGTGCACGAGATCCTTCCCAAAAGATGATATTAAATCTTGATTTAATGGTCCATAATTTTATTTCTTACTAAGCATTATAGTTGTCTGTTGGAAAGTATGTACAATTAAAAGTCAGTTATTCCAATTGTGATATTATTGTAATACCAGCAGCATGGGATTCATTCGCCTGCAGCTTCTGTAGGGATGATTTGCTAAGACTCCAGGGAAAGACACAGTCGGCTACATTTAAACTAAGATGTAAACTATTTTGAAGACGACTCATTTAGGTTAAACAGTTTTCATTCCTGTGATCTGGGCAGTGGCAAGGAGTAAGCGAAGGACAGAACCACCGAAGCCAAGAGTGACCTCACTTCACAGGTGCGGGAGAGCTGCTGTCCCCAAATGCTCTGTACCTCAAACTAAATATTTAGACCTCTGGCCCTCTCTCCTCCCCAGATGTTCCGCCACTCGGAAATATTTTAGGCAGAAAAACACCCAAGCTTTGGAGGAGTCACTCATTGCCTGCTCGCCTCCAAGTCTTTACTTTAGAACCACCTGAGACATTTGATTTAAATGGTAACAAAACAAAACAAAACCAAAAAAAAAAAAAAAAAAAAAAAACCCTAAAGACGGATCTCCCAAGGCCTCACCTTGCAGAAGTTCAGGTTCAATCCACTCTTGAGGGACAGGCATATGTACATCAGCAAATGCTGTTTGTGTGACTGGTGTAGTTGGAAAGCTACTTGGTAAAGAGACCAAGTGTATCTCAGGCTTTGAGCATCTGGTCTAGGTGATTGTGGAGAGAAGGCAATAGGTCTAACTGAGACACCAAAAGTTCTAGAGTGACTAACCTGGTCACTGCCTAGTCTGCTACTAGGGACTAGAGATCTAGCTAGTTTGAGTGCTTTTGTTTGTTTGTTTGTTTTTGTTTTTGTTTTTCAAGACAGGGTTTATCTGTATAGTCCTGGCTTTCCTGGAACTCACTTTATAGACCAGACTGGCCTCGAACTCAGAAATCTGCCTGCCTCTGCCTCCCAAGTGCTAGGATTAAAGGCGTGCGCCACCACGCCCGGCTAGTTTGAGCACTTATAATCCTGGCAGAGGTATAGGCTGGTAGACCATGGCCATCCTTCTATGTGTATCTACAGGTTTTGAGGATAGTCTGGGCTACATAAGACTCTGATTCAAAGGAGGAAATAAGTGGAGGGGGGGAGCTATATCTGAGAACTTTGCACAAAGCATTAATTTATAGACCATGGTATAATTATAAAGCTTCAACTAGAGCATCTAGATAACAAGTGAGCACCACGAAGCCTGTTTCCTCTTGTGTCCAGCAAGGCATGTACCTAAATTGTAAGTGTTGTTGGTAGCTTGAAGAAAGAAGGAAAGGTGATAGTGTCAGAGACTCTGTGAACATAATTAAGCCCTTTTGTTATAAAAAGAACATTAGTATTTGAATTAAGAGATAGGTCTGGTTGTGAGTGCCTAGATTGTAAGCACTTTGGGAGAGTAACATGAAAAGTTTGCTACAAGTTTAAAGCTAGCCTGGGCTACAAACTAAGCTAGAGTCTAGTCGGCAGTATCTAGCAAGATCCTGTGCTGAAAAACCAAAACTGTTTTGAGGGGAGGTTTTTTGGTTTTTTGTTTGTTTTTTGTTTTTTGGGGGGTTTTTTTTGGCTAAAATTTAGAAAAGTAGAAATATTAAGCAAGGTCTAGAAAAGAGGAACAGCCAGTGGATTGGAGATAGTGAAAGCTAAAAGCAGAGAGGTAACGAAGTTTGGAATCACATGAAGAGCCATCATATTAAGCATTATTTGATGGTGTCTATGATAGTGGTAATGACAGGTATCTACATGTTACAGGAGCTAGAGTGCCCAAATTGGATAATTCATATCTTATTCGGATGAAAGACTGTAACTCATTAATGCAAATGACTGCTGCGTGGGTGCTTAAAGAAAAGACAGCTTTGCAATTAAATCGCTGGTGCAATTTTAAAAAAAAAGAGAGAGAGACTATTACCTAGAGAAGTGACTGGTGACCCAATTCACATGCCCTGGCACTGGGAATATTTTTGTGGAATCTCAGAATTCTACAAAAGTCAAGTTTCTTACTCCAGAATATTAAAAACTTAATAATGAACTTGCACCAGCCCCCCCTCAAACTGTACTTTACTTTACCTTGAACAGCAAGGAAGCACTGGGTCAGTGGAGGTGCATGTGGTGCCCGCTCTGTCCTGAGCGAGCTGCTTGCTTGATCTACTGCTGCATGACTGTGATGAGAAGTGGGCAAACAGCTGATCGCTCTGTTTCAGCACCCCACTTCCCAACGAGTGGATAACTGAGCAAAAAGCAGATGACCCTGGCAGAGTAGTATAATTCTTTTCAAACAGAAGTGGGCCAATTTACACATCATCGCATAGAACTGTCTGAATATGGGCTCCTTTTTCCTTGTTTGCTTGACCCTTGTGGACTACCCTTCACTCCTAGTCCAGAATTTTCTGCTAAATTAGATAGAGGCTCTTTCTTTTATGCGCTCGAACCATTACGGTGTCCATCAAGATTATTCCCTTCTCCTCAAGCCTTTCCCTGGCTGTTTAACTCTGGACCGTGCCAGACTTCGCTCCTCTCTGTTTACATGTCATATACTAATTTCAACCTTTTGAATTGTCATTTCACTGTCCGAAATACTTTCCAAAAAGTAGAAGCAAAGTCTTTTGTCTACAGCTTTTTAGAAAATACTATTTGCACGGGCCTGCCCACCCACATCTTACTATTCTAGTTTTGGCAGGAGTCTGGCCATCTTCAAAGGCAACCATGGAGTGGGGAGAGGTTCACAACCCCACCCCCTCCCTCAGGAGCTATAGGCAGTTCATTATTGGACCTTTGACTACAACTTTTCTGAAAGGCTCTGCTGAAAAGAAACAGCCTCTGTGTCTGCTGCTTCTTGCTTTGACCCTGGTTACAGGGCTTAACTTTGCAGCCCTTGTTGGCCTGGAACATTGTATAGACCAGGCTAGCCTTATGAGCATAGTGATTCTCTTCTTGTTCCTACATGCTAAGTGCAGAACTATAGGCATGAGCTTCCAGCCCTGGCTAGGGGAAAGGGACTGCACTGGCTCCACTCCCAAGTTCAGTAAAGAACTGTTAAAATGTAAAGTACCACAAGATGAAAAGCTTTTTTTTTTTTTTTTTTTTTTTGGACAAATGCCCACTCCGTCTCTCTGTTGTAGACCAGTCTGGCCTTTAACTCAGAAATCCGCCTGCCTCTGCCTCTCTAGTGCAGGAGAATCAAAGGTGTGTGCCACACTACCAGGCTCAGAAAATACTCTCTAATGTGGTCCCTTTTGTTTATCAAGCTGTTAAGTAATAGTGAGACAAATTGAACTCTGTTGAACGTTGAAATGTGTACATTAGTCTGGGCATCTTATATAGGCTGACTTCCAGGATAGCCTCCATCTCATAGCTATAATCCTCCTCCCTCATGCTAGGAAACAGACTAAGTATGAGAACACATGCCTATAAGATAATCTCAGAAGGCAAAGATGAGAAGATAAGTCGGGCTAATATAGGAGACCCATCAAAGAAAGAAAGAGTACAGATGAACTTCATTCAGAATGTGCACAAATTACGTTTGACATATCAAGGTGAAACATTTCAGAGTAAAATTGGGAATAAACTGGTCTATCCTAGCATCTTAGGAAGCAAGGTTGGTTGCTGAAGGTCCTTTGCTCAATCCTTACTAAGATGCCTATACTTTATTTAATAATACATGTTAATGTTTTGCTTAGAGAGGCATACAGACCCTTGGTCTCCCAGGAAAGAACTGGCCTTGTTTATCAGACAACTAAAATAAGCAAAGGCACTTGGTAGGTAGGGCCTGTCGGGTCACATGGCAAGGTGGTGGTGTCCAGAGCCTTAATAATACATCTTCAGCAAGTTGGGCTCGCTCTTCTCCCTGTGTCTGAGTGCTATTACTTAGGAGTTAACTTCATCTTTGGGAAATGTTGCCAGATTTGCCCTTGGGTTCTTTCTGTTTTGGTTTGGGTTGAATCTGCCTTATTTTGACTGACCCCTGAAAAAAGAAACTATATGTGAAACCATCAATTTACAGACTACAATCACTGAGTTTTTGTGGTTTTTGTTTTTTTTTTTTTTTTTCTTAGGAGGTGCCCAGACATGGGTGACTGGAGCGCCTTAGGGAAGCTTCTGGACAAGGTCCAAGCCTACTCCACGGCTGGAGGGAAGGTGTGGCTGTCGGTGCTCTTCATTTTCAGAATCCTACTCCTGGGGACAGCGGTTGAGTCAGCTTGGGGCGATGAACAGTCTGCCTTTCGCTGTAACACTCAACAACCCGGTTGTGAAAATGTCTGCTATGACAAGTCCTTCCCCATCTCTCACGTGCGCTTCTGGGTCCTTCAGATCATATTCGTGTCTGTGCCCACACTCCTCTACTTGGCTCACGTGTTCTATGTGATGAGAAAGGAAGAGAAGCTGAACAAGAAAGAGGAGGAGCTTAAAGTGGCCCAGACCGACGGGGTCAACGTGGAGATGCACCTGAAGCAGATTGAAATCAAGAAGTTCAAGTATGGGATAGAAGAACACGGCAAGGTGAAGATGAGAGGTGGCCTGCTGAGAACCTACATCATCAGCATCCTCTTCAAGTCTGTCTTCGAGGTGGCCTTCCTGCTGATCCAGTGGTACATCTATGGGTTCAGCCTGAGTGCGGTCTACACCTGCAAGAGAGATCCCTGCCCCCACCAGGTGGACTGCTTCCTCTCACGTCCCACGGAGAAAACCATCTTCATCATCTTCATGCTGGTGGTGTCCTTGGTGTCTCTTGCTTTGAATATCATTGAGCTCTTCTATGTCTTCTTCAAGGGCGTTAAGGATCGCGTGAAGGGAAGAAGCGATCCTTACCACTCCACCACTGGCCCACTGAGCCCATCCAAAGACTGCGGATCTCCAAAATATGCTTACTTCAATGGCTGCTCCTCACCAACAGCTCCACTCTCACCTATGTCTCCTCCTGGGTACAAGCTGGTCACTGGTGACAGAAACAATTCCTCCTGCCGCAATTACAACAAGCAAGCCAGCGAGCAAAACTGGGCGAATTACAGCGCAGAGCAAAATCGAATGGGGCAGGCCGGAAGCACCATCTCCAACTCCCACGCCCAGCCGTTTGATTTCCCTGACGACAGCCAAAATGCCAAAAAAGTTGCTGCTGGACACGAACTCCAGCCCTTAGCTATCGTGGACCAGCGACCTTCCAGCAGAGCCAGCAGCCGCGCCAGCAGCCGACCTCGGCCCGATGACCTGGAGATTTAAATAGAGGCTTGAATATCAAGCTGCCAATCGATTGTGGAGGAGAAAAAAGGGTGCTTGCAGAACGTGCACCTGGGGTGTTCATTTCGTTCCCATGGAGGTGGTACTCAACAACCTCAGTAATGAGGCGTAGAAAACAAAGACATTACAATATCTAGGTTCCTTGGGGGTGTTTTGGGATAGCTGGGAGGAAAAAGTAGGGATAAGGGAGGTACATAATTGATATTTAATGTAGAAGATTCAAAGAACTTAAATTCTAGTAAGTCACATTGGATGAACATAGATAAGGAAGGGCTTTCTCTCTCTGCCCCCCCAACTGAACCTTAAGAATGGTTCTGTATACATGAGTGAGTGGGTGATACTTTTTTAATTTTTGTTTTACTGAGATTCTACGATAGCTTTGAGCAGGAATCCAAATCCTCAACATGGCATTTCCTTTATGAAAAGACAGGTTGTCCTACATCCCCGCTAAAAACATTCCAGTGTTTAAAAACTTACAGTTTGCAGGCAAGCTTCCCTGGCCTGACCCTCCAGGTGTGGATGGATCTTTTGTGCTACTATACACAATTTTTATTCTTAGTATCAATTCGAAGTTCAGACAAGGTTCAAAGAAAAAGATTGCCTATGCATTTCTCAGTGGCTTCTTTTTCGAATCTGTCCCACCTTTGTGTCTTCCATATATTATTCTCAACTGGTCCTTACCCTCACCAAATGATTTCTATCAACATTTTTAAAACAGTTGGAACGTCCTGTTTTTTTGAGTTAGCATCAGGGAGGCAAGCCATGCTCAATATTTAACAATCACTTCTGTCTACGTGTGGGTATGCATGTGTGTAAGCGTGTGTTTTGTCATTATTGGTACAAGCAGAGGCAGTATAAACTCACGAATACAGATTTGAATCTAATGCACACGGTGTTCAAATTTGAACCTTCCTAGTGGATTTTTGTGGTGTGGGCCAACGTGGTGTTTACATTATAGAATTCCTACCATGCAAAAGTGTAAAGCACACACTTTTTTCCCTGAAATATTTTTTTTCCATGTATCCTATTATGGATACTGGTTTTGTTAATTATGATTTTTTTTCTTTTTTAGAATGTAGCAGTAATAGCCATTACTGAAATGAATGATTTCCTTTTTCTGAAATATAATCATTGATGCTTGAATGATAGAATTTTAGTACTGTAAACAGGCTTTAGTCATTAATGTGAGAGACTTAGAAGAGGGCTGCTTAGAGTGGACTAGTAAGTGAGCCTAAAAGAACTAAGTAGTAACTGGTAATCTGGTCATTTTTACTTAACTACACATTAACTCAGAACTTGTATTCTGAGTTTAACAGTCTTTTAGATTGACAAACAACTTGGATGTTTGCACTAAGATTTTCTTTGCGATACTAGAGGGGGTGAAGGAGGTTTCGGCAGTGCACATGTAACTAATTTATTTGAACTGTATGCTAAAGACACCTACCAGTTTCTTCAAGTGACTTTTAAAAAAACTCATCACAGATGATTGAAATGTTGAGTTATCATGTTTTCGTCAGCTACACAAGGAGTTTTTGTACAATGAGAAACTAATTTGTTTGACATTCCATGTTAAACTACTGTCATGTTCAGCTTCATTGCATGTAATGTAGACCTAGCCCATCCAATCATGTGCTCGGGAAAGTGTTCTTTATTCAATAAAGTTTTAATTTAGTATAATAAAGATAGCTTGCATGTCTTGTGATTAAAAAAAATAATAACTTACCAAATTTACTCAAGATTACCAAAAATAGGTCCCATGATTACAATGTCTTGGGCTAATGAAATTCACTTTTATTTTCATGTGTTTTGATCTTTTGCCTGCCTGTATCTCTGTGCACCATGTATATTGCTGCTTGCAGTGGCCAGAGAAAAAATTAGTGTCAAATCCCCTAGAGATAGTTGTGAACTGCCATGTGGGTGCTGGGAATTGAATCTGGCTCTTTGAAGAACGGCCAGTGCCCCTAACCACTGAGCCCTTTTTGCAGTCTTAAGATTCATATTTTAAAGAATATTTAGAAGAGAAATGGCATAGGGTTTTTTTTGTTGTTGTTGTTGTTAGTTTGATTTTAAAGACAATCACCATAAGCTATGTTCTGTGCATCATTGATTTTGAATTATTGAGGTAATATTTTAGCAGGAAATAGAGCATACAAATGTTTAATTTGGAGAACAGTTAAACTCCACACCAGGTCTTACACACTCATAGAATTGAACCTAGAGTTTTATGCCAGCCTCTACATTCTCTTGCCATGGCTTCCTCGATACATGGAATTGTAGGCAGGCGGTAGTGATTACAGTATTGGGGAAGGTATATGGGTTGTTACAGTTGGAGCTAAGACCTCACATATAAGGTTGAACATATACTTTAGCACTGAGGTGTGTCCTCATCTGGACTCAACTTTAATGAGAGTTGTTAAGTTGTCCCCACTGACAAGCTTGGGGATACTTACATTCAGAGAAGGTACTAGATTTTGGTAATTTTTTTAAGAAATTTTGGGAAGACAACTTGCTGGTTATTGTAGGTACCTTTAATCCTTCATTCCCAGGTAAAGAGAGGTAAATGAATCTCTGGGCTTTGAAAGCAAATGTGGTCTGTGGTGACTTTTCAGACCAACCAGGGCTATATAGACCAAACAAGCAAACCTAAAGGTCCCAGGAAAAAACAACCTTGTTAGAGGGAAATGAGTCTGGTCAACTGACATTTCAGCCACAAAATGCACACTATCAAGAATAAATAAAATGCAGCCGGGTGTGGTGGTGCAGGCCTTTAATCCCAGCACTTGGGAGGCAGAGGCAGGTGGATTTCTGAGTTCGAGGCCAGCCTGGTCTACAAAGTGAGTACCAGGACAGCCAGGGCTATACAGAGAAACCCTGTCTCGAAAAACCAGAAAAAAAAAAAGAATAAATAAAATGCAAACACTAGTGATATCTCAGTACGTGGGCATCTGAGGCAAGACTCGTCAAGGACAAGCCTCATCAACTGAGACAGGGTTGGCAAGATGGCTCAGTCCGTAGAAGTATTTCTTAAGAGTCACATGGACAGAGAGAACTGACTTCTGAAATGGTAATGTAGGGATAGAGCTGTAACTGCAGAGCTGCTCTTCACATCCTGTAGATCATGACCATTAGAAAACATGCATTTCCGGTGGTCTTAGGAGCTAAGACACTGCCCAGCAGCAAAATTAAACAATTATAAAGTAGCAACGAAATAGTTGGGAGTCACCACACCATGAACTGTATTAAAGGTTTGCATCGTGGGGAAGGTCAAGACTCACTGCTATAGAGTGTTTGTCAAGCCTACATGAAGCCCTGGGTTTGATCTCCACCACTATACAAATGTGGGAGGTAGGTGGGGGAGGATCAGAAGTAAAAGCTTTCAGGGGATTAGGGAGGGAGTCATAAAGATATTTTAAAATGGCAGAACGGTATCCAGTGTGTTGATACTAATTAAATTACAATAATACTTTTCAAAAGGTTTATGGTCATTCTCAGCCACTTAGGACTGAAACCCGGTTGGGATATATGAGTATGAGACCCTATTTTCAAAAGAATAAAGCCCAAGAAGACAAAAAGAACTACTCATGTAAACCACTGTCAACATTTCTCTTGGTGTATTAAAAACTGTAGCTACATAGTGAGCCCCTGACTACACAGTGAGCCCTCTCAAAGCAGCTCCCATTGGCTGCATCTCCAGCAGAAGAAAACAGCATACTTACATTGTGTGTACAAAATTTGAACATACAGAAGTACATGAAACAGGGTCAAATTTAACGAGCATCTTTTTATACTCCTCAGTGGACATCAGGAAACCTTAATTTGTAGAAGAAACCACTTTATTTTACACACACCCATCAGGTGTTGCAAAGTAGAGAATGACTTAGTTCCTGCTCCCAAAAGCATACAAAATTAATCCTTCCAGATATTGGAACATTTGTGTTGTTTATTTTTCTAATATGCATATAGAGAGAGATGATATTGAGACAGGTAGCCCGGCCTGGGCTGACCTCAGACCTCAAACTTGCTATGTAGCTGAGGCTCAATTCCTACCTTATAAGCTTGTGGCACCACATCCAAAATAAATTCTCTAAACTTTTTTTTAGGGAGAGACAGAAAAGCCATGAGAAGCCAAGTGGGTCAATTCAGCTGAGATGTAGCTCAATGATAGATAGCTCCAGAGTGACATAATGAAATAGTAGAGGCCCTGCTCATAGTCACAAGGTTATGGGTTCAATCCCTGTCACTACACACAAATTATTATTATTATTATTATTATTATTATTATTATTATTTTGGTTTTTCAAGACAAGGTTTCTCTGTGCAGTCCTGGCTGTCCTGGAATTCACTCTGTAGACCAGGCTGGCCTCCAACTCAGAAATCCGCCTGCCTCTGCCTCCCAAGTGCTGGGATTACAAGCATGCTCCACCACTGCCTGGCTACACAATTTTTATTTTTAAAGGTTTATTAGTTTTATTTATGTGTCTGTGTGCGTTTATGGGTGCCACATACATACAAGTACCCACAGATGCCAGAGAGCATCAGGACAGGCAGTTGTGGGTCCACAGATGTGGGTTCTAGGAACAGAACACACATACACTATTATTAATTGTGGTAGAATTGTCTCATATCTTTAGATATTGGAAAGCCCAGTTCAATCCCCTTATTTTATTCAGTGAATTTTCACCTCAGTATCTGGGTGTTTGCGTTAAGTTTCCAAGCCAAGGGCTGTTCCTTTATCATATTTTGTGAAAACTGTTCAACTTCTCCACCTGCCCAGGGTGCTAGGCCCCCCACCCACACATTACCTCTTCTAAAAATTCCAGATGACTTCAGTTTCCAACATGCCAAAACAGCTGAGCTTTGTGTTTTGAGGATGAAAAAAAAAATGAAGTTGGAGAGCTTATTAAAATCTTAAAAGTGAGTTTTCTCCATAAACGGCAGCACACCAACAGTAGGAACATGTTTATAACCTTTATTGGCTCCTCGCTTCTGTTTTTACCTTCTCTTCGTTGAGGCAAATATAATTGAGCCCCTGACATGTCAGAGTTTGCAGCTGGCAACTTTCAGAACTCAAGAGGAGACTTGGAACAAAGCACATGAAACAGTGCATGCAGAAGGCAAGGAAAACAGGGGAGCCTGTGGAAAAGCTTGCTCACCTCCAGGTATTCAAAACAGTAAGATTTTAAGTTAGGTTTTGTTTTGTTTTGTTTTGTTTTGTTGGGTTTTTTTTCCCTCCTGATCACCAGATGTTTCTGGGAAATGACTAAATGCTTACTTGAGCTCTAATGTGTAGAGAAATTTCAGTGCCCACACACTTTCTTGTTAAATATAAACAGGCACCCCTCTACATCCCCAACACACACACACACACACACACACACACACACACACACACACACACACACAGAGGAAAAGCCAAATCCTCTACCCCAGTCATTTAATGCACTGAGACACCTGTCCCCACACAATGTGTGGTCCACAGTGGACCTATTTGGGAGTTTCTGCTACACCCTTTTCAGGTAGTTTTAACTATGTTGCTCTCCAGATTTGGTAAAGTCTGTAAAAGAGAGGTTTTCCTTTCTCTGGTAGCAGAAGCCCATTCAATTATTTTGCTTTATTATTAAATAAAACCAGGCATTCATGTCTTTATTCTCAGCATTGAGGGGAGGCAGAAGGGTTTGGATCTTTGTAATTTCAAAGATAGTGTGTTTTACATAGCGGTGAGACTTTGTGTCAAAAAAGAAGGAAGAAAAGAAAGAAAAAAGTTAATACTAATGCTAGGCTATAGGGACACATGTATATCCTCAGATGGGAAATTTGGGGATAGGTTGGACTACATAGAGAATTCTAGATGGGTATGGTGGTGGGTGCTTTTAATTATAGCACTCAGCAGACAAGCCAGGGCAGGTAGAGGCAGATTTCTGTGAGTTCCAAGTCAACTAGGGATACAGTGAAACCCAGTCTCAAAAACAAAAACAAAAACCCCAAAACAAAAGCAAAACAAACAACAACAAAAGCCACATAAAACAAAACATAAAGCAAACATGGAAGTGCTGCTATTGAAGATTATATACAAGGGCATACACTTACATGCCACATATCTGTACATATGTGTTTCCATGCACATTCAAACAACCATACACACATGAGTGCATATCATAACCATAAAAAAATTTTATACACACACACACAATTCTATAAACAAGAAAAGAAAAGAAAAAAGATCCTAGCCTGATTAAATGATTAGATGGTTTGACAGGTAAAGGTGCCAGCTTGCCAACCTATCAACCTGCCAATCAAGTCCCCAGGATTTGCATGGTAGAAGGAGAGTAGTAACCCCTGCCCTGTATTACCCCTTCATCACAGTAAAGGTGCAGTGGGAGGAATTCTCACACATGTACACACAAATACATAAATAAAAAATAAAAGTACAGCCTGGCTGTGGTGGCGCACGCCTTTAATCCCAGCACTTGGGAGGCAGAGGCAGGCAGATTTCTGAGTTGGAGGCCAGCCTGGTCTACCAAGTGAGTTCCAGGACAGCCAGGGCTATAGAGAGAAACCCTGTCTTGAAAAACCAAAAGAAAGAAAGAAAGAAAGAAAGAAAGAAAGAAAGAAAGAAAGAAAGAAAGAAAGAAAGAAAGAAAGAAAGAAAGAAAGAAAGAAAGAATAAGATAAAATAGAAGTAAAAAATAATAATAGTAATAAAATAAAATAAAACTACACTATCTTTAGTCACAAACTTAGAACATTACTTTCACTGAGCTTAACTTGAAGTCCTTTAGAACTAGAGGCTAAACTACCAGCATTCGTAGAACAGACCTAGGAGTGTCAAGGGTGTAACATCTAGCCAGACCTAGGAGTGTCACGGGTGTAACATCTAGCCAGAGTTCCAGAGTCTGAGCGTCCAGAACCTAGCAAAACTCTGATGTTTCTAACACAGCTGTGGCTCAAGCTCACCATTTTGCCTCCAATTCACAGCCACTAGAATGAAACCTCACTGGAGTGGTTCTCCAGCTCACAGAGCTCCTCACCATCAAGAGAACTAGAAGTGCTTTTATACCCTGGGGCAGTGACAAGACTGTGACTGTAGGACTTGAGAGGCAGAAGCAGGAGGCAAAGGCAAGCTCAAGTCCAACCTGGGAGCCTAGTGAGTGCCAGCCCAGCTGGGGCCAGGTAACAAGACCTTTTCAAAACCCAACAAAAAAGTAAGCATGGTACAGCATGCCTGAAACCCCAGGAGGAGGGAGGTGGAGGCAGGACAATCAGAAGTTTAAGATCATCCTGAACTACATAGTGATGTTGAAAACAACACTGAATACAAGAAGGATTTGTCTCAAGCACAAACAAAATCAATCGATCAATCAATCAATCAGTCAATCAATCAATCTCGGGACAGCCATCCTACATATTTTATATAAAATTTTCATATTTTAGTGAGGCTGAGAATGATGGAATACACCTTTAATTTCAGCATTTCGGAGGGAAAGGCAGGCGGACCTCTGGGAGTTAAAGGGTAACCTGGTCTACGTAGTGAGCTCCAGGACAACCAGGACTATGTGGAGTCTATGTCTTTTTTTTTTTTTTTTTTTTTGGTTTTTCGAGATAGGGTTTCTCTGTATAGCCCCTGCTGTCCTGGAACTCACTTTGTAGACCAGGCTGGCCTCCAACTCAGAAATCCGTCTGCTTCTGCTGGGATTAAAGGCGTGCACCACCAGGCCCAGCTAAAGTATTCTTTTGTTGTTGTTGTTGTTTTGAGACTATGTCTTTAAAAAAAAAAAGAAAACCATATTTTAGTAAAACTAAAATAATTTGTAATTTAAGTGTAACTACATCTGGCAGTCTAACATGAATAATTCAGTATATGTCAACACTGTAGCAGAAACCAGGCATGGTGCAAGCATGCCTGTAATTTCAGGGCTCTGGAGGTAGAGGCAGGAGGATTATAAGGTCTAAGGCAACCAAACCAAAACAACAGCAACAAAAACCAAAACCTGATGACCAAGGGGCCCCTGATATTTTCTGTAGAACTCATAATTTATAATGTTTACTTGATAGTTTAAAAACAAAACCAGCAGATATAATAAACTATAGCACAGCTGAGGTTATCATCCCTTTGAGTTAAAAGCTTTTGGTCTGTTGTTTCACTCTGCTTTTATCTAGTTGCTTGAAGCTTTGCAGGTCCGTGACGGTGTAGAAGGACATAATACTTTCATGACACACTGATTGTTGCTGACGTTTATTGTCTTTGTGTGTGTGTGTGTGTTTATGTGTGTTTGTGAATATGTGTGTGTTTGTCTGTATATTTGTGTATGTTTGTGTATGCATTTGTTTGTATGAGTGTTTTTGTATGTATGTGTATATGTGTGTTTGTGTGTGTATTTGTACATATATGTACGTGTGTATGTGGTGTGTATGTGTGTGTTTTGTTTTTAAGACAGACTTTGACCTTGTTGCTCAGGCTGACATTCAGCTCGCCATCCTCCTGCCTCAGGTCTTTCACAAACTTGTACCTCCATGCCTGACATCCTGGAGTTAGAGTTCTGTTACTGGTTTCCCACTTTGAATCTACAATTGAGGTTAAAATGGGTTAAACATGAATTCTTTTTTAAATCAAGTTCTTTCCTTTCTTTTTCTTGATCATATTTTAGAACCATTTTTGATTAGATTCTTGTGGTTCATCTGTGGACTCAAACATCCTTCACGTAAATACCTTGACAACCCACATCTCACCCCTACACATATTTGCCTTTTAAAAACAAGTGCCAAGTGAAATATCTCAAAAGTAGCTCTGGGTAATCCAGCAGATGTTTCACCTCTGTAATTAAAGCATGCCACTGGGATCCATCAGAAACGTGTTGAATTTTTATCTTTCCTCAGGTTCTCACTTGTCTGGGGGACTTGAAGTATTTCCTAATTAAAGAGGATGAGAGATGCAGGTGATCATTATCTAAAACTCCAAACGTAGCAAATGTGGGAACGAGGGTACTGCTTGGCATGTGACCAGTGATTTCAGTCAGCGGTAGAGCAAGCTCAAACTCTAACCTGATGGTTCTCCCTGATAATAAGCTATTATGGGTGAGAAGAGCTAAGGAAGCTGTAATATAAACTGGGCCTGGAGACACACACCCAGCGTCCCAGTTTGGGAGCTGTAGGCAACAGGATCAGGAGTTCAAGGCCAGCTGAGGTTATAGGGCAGGCCATCTCAAAGTATAAACTATGTAACGTATATGTTACAAGTAACTGAATTAGAGGAGTTTTCAGAGTAGGAATCTGTTCACATGAAATTACACTAAAGTTGAAAGAAATGGTTTCCATAGGTACTGGAAAGTGCTTTTAATCCCAGCAGAGGAAGATGGATCTCTGTGAGTTCAGGGACAACCTGGTCTGTATAGCAAGTTCCAGGACAGCCAATACTAAAGAGAGAGATCCTATCTCAAAAACAAAATAAAACATCTTTTAAAAAGAAAGGAAGGGAGGGATGAAGGAAGGAAGGAAGAAAAGAAGGAAAGAAAGATAGACATTCTGATAGAAAGGGGGAAAGGGGAGTTGCACAGCTGTTGAGGCAGAAGCACCTATAGACTTTCTGTTCACGCCAGCAGCATGTCTGTTTGGGAAGGAAAACCTTAAAGGGAGGGAAATGTTCAGGGCCAGGTTGGCTCAGTGGCAGAGTTCCTGCCTTGTTGGATTTCCCAGTTCTGCCTACATCACAGGGCAAAGAAAATTAACATTCCATTAATTTCAATCCATCTAACACCTTTACTAAAGTTACAGTTAGGGGTGTGGCAAATGTAACCTTACGATCCATCTCAGCATGCAAGGAATGTCTCAGTTTTCATTAAAATATTTGTGAATGACTATGTGTCTAGATGCCCTTCTACCTTTGTGAAGTGGCTATGTTAAAGACAGCATTACTTACTATAAAGCTGGGTTAAGCAAGAGTTGGCAAGAGTTAGAAGCATGTAGATCTTCAGGAGTTCCAAAAATCCCAGGGCTTCTGGGGGATTTCCAAAGTGCACACAACATAAATTAGCCCCCTTTTTGAGAAGTGTTTGTAAGAGCCAGACACCCAGTGTGGTGAAGCAGTGTTCCAAGCAAAAATGGGGTGACTGAAGGAACTGTTACCTCGTTTAAGAACACTTACTTGGTTATGTGTTTATCAACTCACGATACTAAACGGGAGACTTAAACAAAATTTGTCCTTTCTTGTTACTTTTAGCATCTCCTTCCCAAACCTGAAGACTCTATAAGCATCAGCGGATATCAGTGCAAAGCCGTCCGGATGTTTGGATCTGTTATTTTCAACCATTGACTGCTATGGAGAGAGCACAGAACATGGATTTTTCATTGCTGACCTGGGTTTTACTGTGTTTGGTTAGAGGTGGACCAGAACCTTTTTCTTCTCACGATTTCCCATGTCTATAATGTCAAACACAAATTTGTTTAATCTCTCTAAGAATTTTTTCTTTTTTAATGTACGGATCTAGGAATTTTTGAAGCTGGTAGTTGGGGGGGCAACTTACATCCCCAGCTATTTTTGCTATCCTTTGGAAACAGGGTCTTATTATATAGTCCAGGCTGTACCAAAACTCATGGTCCTTCTGACTCTACTTCCCAAGCACTGTAGTTACAGGAGTAAGTCATCCTGCCCAGCAAATTTACCTCATGTGAAATAGCTGTATAACTTTCCACACAGTGACAATTTCATACTGCAAACAATTATTCTTTCATTGTGTGATATATTATTCCCCCCACTTTCCCTTATTGTAAATAATAGTGCAGTGTTTGTGCATTATCCTGACAACATCTGTAAAATTAAAGCAATACTCTTTGGCTAGTTGAACGCTGACTGCTCCACTTACAGGTTTTGCAGTCATCTCCAGGATTCTTCATATGACTGGCCTTCTCAGACTCAAGACAGGAGGAAGCCTCCGTCCCTAAGGCAGTGATGGATTCAGAAGGATATGACATCATATCTGTCATGGTCCCCCCAAATTTTTCTGTGGGAAGACTGGGAACGTTTCACAGCTCTCTGATTCACCTTCACTTTGCAGTTCCTTTTTATTTTCTGCCTACCTAGCTGCTTCACACAGAGAGCTGTAATTAAAGGACAAGATAGATTTCAACACGACAAACTATCCGTGTGAAGATCAGGTTGTTGAGTTTCCATACTCCTGAATTACTCCTTCTAATAAGCACAAGGAGTGTTCATCACGGGGCCTGTGCCCTTGCTTGAGGTCTGTCTATTTGTTTATGTCTTTGCCTTTCTGGGGATGGAATCTAGACATGCCAGGCAAAGGTCTTTATAGCTAAGCTGTACCTCTTGGTCTAAATAATAGCTTGCAACAATGTAAGAAAAATGAAAATTTATTACAGAATTTTTTTTTTAAGAATCCTTAAAATGGAACAGGAAGAAAAACCCTTTAATCCAGCATCAAGACCCAAAACGAAACCAAATAAACAAGCAAAAAAAATTACAGGGGAAGCTGGTCATAGTGGCCCATGCCTGAAAACCCATCAGTCCTAAAGCAAGGCAGCTGCATGGCTGGGAACGCAAGGAAAGCTTAGGTTATGTATCAAGACTCCACCTCCCAACAAGAAGGACGGGGAAAGATGGTGGCTAAATACAGTTTTCTTTCCTGGGTACTCTGCAGGTTTTGCTGTTGTTATTTTATTTTGAGACAGGATTAACTTGTAGTCTTGATTGGCCCAGAACTAGCTATGTTGATCAAACTGGCATCAGATGTAACCATCCCTGTCTCTCCTTCTGGAGTGCAGAGATCACAAACTTGAACCTCTATGACCTTGCTAAGAATCAAACTCAGGACTTCCCAAGTCCTTTCCAACTGAGCTACATTTGGTGCCCATGTTTGCTATATTGTCAAAAGCATTAGAGACAGCTTTATTTGCAAATCTCTACCCTTCAGCTTTTAGTTAAAGTCAATCGTGGAGTTTTCCTTGTGTGATTTTCTTGGCTGGTGCTGGGAATGGACCCCAGAGTACATGCTGTTCACTCTACCTCTGTGCTGTACCCCCTATTCCACCATACTGGCTGGTGATGGCAGAACTTCTCAGGCATTGCTAATGTAATCATGTAAGGGCTCTTCCACGGGGAAAATATTTAATTATTCCACAATTTACTATTATGTGTAATGTATACTAAACAACATTGTTTTCTCTTTGAGATTTTAGGAAGTGTTAAGTATAAATTTTGAGAATTAGCGTCAGAGGGCTGGTGAGATGGCTCAGCGGGTAAGAGCACACGACTGCTCTTCCGAAGGTGATAAGTTCAAATCCCAACATCCATATGGTGGCTCACAACCATCCGTAACGAGATCTGGCGCCCTCTTCTGGAGTGTCTGAAGACAGCTACAGTGTACTTACATATAATAAATAAAATAAATCTTAAAAAAAAAAAAGAATTAGCGTCAGAGTTTTGAACACTGATCTCACAGTATAGTTCAGACTAGCCTGGGATTTATCACTGAGCTCAGGCTGGCCTCAAACTCATCATAATCATCCTGCCTTAGGCTCTTGAGTGCTAGAATTTATAGGTGGAAGCTACTACATACAGCTTTAAACCTTTTAAAAACTAAATTTAGCAATAGCAAATTTGATCCTTTTTTTTTTAGTTGATATTTTGACATGTAAAAACACTAATTTATGCTTTGTTTTTGGTTTTTTTGGTTGTTTTGTTTTGTTTTGTTTTGTTTGGAGACAGGGTTTCTCTGTATAGCCCTGGCTGTCCTGGAACTCACTTTGTAGACCAGGCTGGCCTCGAACTCAGAAATCTGCCTGCTTCTGCCTCCCGAGTACTGGGATTAAAGGTGTGTGCCACCACGTCCGGCTTTTAATTTATGCTTTTTAAATGAACAGTGATACTGGTTAGAAATAAACTTGTGATAGTTTCCTCATTTAAAATGACTATGTCACTATTTTTGTTATTGTAGTTGTTGTTTGGTGATTTTAGTGTTTTGATTTTTCTTTTCTTCTCTTTTCCTTTCTTTGTCTTTAATATATTCGTTTTTTCTTTTTTTTTTCTTTCTTTTTTTTTTTTCAAGACAGGGTTTCTCTGGGTAGCAAACTCAGATATCCACCTGCCTGTGCCACCCAAGTGCTGGGACTAAAGGCAAGCGCACCACAACGGCTCTTTAATATATTCTTTAATCTTTTTTTTACACCTCCATTCCCCACCTGTTCCCAAGAGGAAGTCCCCATCTCAATCTTTTCTTTTCTTTAATTAGATATTTTTTCATTTAAATTTCAAATGTTATCCCAAAGGTCCCCTATACCTTCCCCCCACTCCCACCCCCGCCCTGCTCCCAGCCCACCCACTCCTGCTTCCTGGTCCTGGTATTCCCCTGTACTGGGACATGTAATCTTTGCAAGACTAAGGGCCTCTCCTCCCAGTGATGGCCAACTAGGCCATCTTCTGCTGCATATGCAGCTAGAGACAAGAGCTCAGGGGGTACTGGTTAGTTCATATTGTTGTTCCTCCTATAGGGTTGCAGACCCCTTCAGCTCCTTGGGTACTTTCTCTAGCTCCTCCTTTGGGGGCCCTGTGTTTCATCCAATAGATAACTGTGAGCATACACTTCTGTATTTGCCAGGCACTGGCATAGCCTCACAAGAGACAGCTATAGCAGGGTCCTGTCAGCAAAATCGTCCTGGCATATGCAATAGTGTCTGCATTTGGTGGCTGTTAATGGGATGGATCCACGGGTGGGGCAGACTCTGGATGGTCCTTCCTACCCTCTCAGCTTTGTCTCTGTAACTCCTTCCATGGGTTTTTTTGTTCCCAATTCTAAGGAGGAATGAAGTATCTACACTTTGGTCTTCCTTCTTCTTGAGTTTCATGTGTTTTGCAAATTGTATCTTGGGTATTCTAGGTTACTGGGCTAATATACACTTATCGGTGAGTATATAACATGTCAGTTCTTTTGTTACCTCACTCAGGATGATATTCTCCAGATCTATCCATCTGCCAAAGAATTTCATAAATTTATTGTTTTTAAAAGCTGAGTAGTTGCCGGGCGTGGTGGCGCATGCCTTTAATCCCAGCACTCGGGAGACAGAGGCAGGCGGATTTCTGAGTTCGAGGCCAGCCTGGTCTACAAAGTGAGTTCCAGGACAGCCAGGGCTAGTCAGAGAAACCCTGTCTCGAAAAAACCAAAAAAAAAAAAAAAAAAAAAAAAAAAAAGCTGAGTAGTACTCCATTGTGTGAATATACCATATTTTCTGTATCCATTTCTCTGTGGAGGGACATCTGGGTTCTTTCCAGCTTCTGGCTATTATAAATAAGGCTGCTATGAACATAGTGGAGCATGTGTCCTTATTACAAGTTGGAACATCTTCTGGGTATATGCCCAGGAGTGGTATTGCTGGATCATCCAGTAGTACTATGTCCAATTTTCTGAGGAACCACCAAACTGATTTCCAGAGTGGTTGTAATAGCTTGCAATCCCACCAGCAATGGAGGAGTGTTCCTCTTTCTCCACATCCTCACCAGCATCTGCTGTCACCTGAATTTTTTATCTTACCCATTCTGATTGGTGTGAGGTATAATCTCAGGGTTGTTTTGATTTGCAGCTCCCGGGTGATTAAGGATGTGGAACATTTTTTCAGGTGCTTCTCAGCCCTTCGGTATTCCTCAATTGAGAATTCTTTGTTTAGCTCTGTATCCCATTTTTGTTGTTGTTGTTGTTTTGTTTGTTTTGTTTTCGAGACAGGGTTTCTCTGTGTGCTCTGGCTGTCCTGGAATTCACTTTGTAGACCAGGCTGGCCTCGAACTCAGAAATCCGCCTGCCTCTGCCTCCCAAGTGCTGGGATTAAAGGCGTGTGCCACCATACCTGGCTTGCATCCCATTTTTTAATGGGGTTATTTGATTTTCTGGAGTCTAGCTTCTTGAGTTCTTTGTATATATTGGATATTAGTCCCCTATCAGATTTAGGATTGGTAAAGATCCTTTCCCAATCTGTTGGTGGCCTTTTTGTCTTATTGACAGTGTCTTTTGCTCTACAGATAGAAGCTTTGCAATTTCATGAGGCTCATTTGTAGATTCTCCATCTTACAGCACAAGCCATTGCTGTCCTGTTCAGGAATTTTCCCCCTGGGCCCATATCTTCGAGGCTTTTCCCCACTTTCTCCTCTATAAGTTTCAGTGTCTCTTGTTTTAGGTGGAGTTCCTTGATCACTTAGACTTGAGCTTTGTACAAGGAGATAAGAATGGATCAATTTGCATTCTTCTACATGATAACTGCCAGTTGTGCCAGCACCATTTGTTGAAAATGCTATCTTTTCTCCACTGGATGGTTTTAGCTTTCTTGTCAAAGATCAAGTGACCATAGGTGTGTGGGTTCATTTCTGGGTCCTCAATTCTATTCCATTGATCTATCTGTCTGTTGCTGTACCAGCACCATGAGTTTTTACCACAATTACTCTGTAGTACAGCTTAACATCAGGCATTTCTATAATATATTCTTTAATCTTTCTTTTTACACCTCCTACCCCCCACCCCTGTATCCAAGAGGAAGTCGTCACCACATTTATTCTTTTTAAAATTTTTATTTATTTTTATTTCATGTTCAGCTGTGTTCTGCCGGCATGTATGTCTGTGAGAAGGTGTCACATTTCCTGGAACTGGAGTTACAGACAGTTATGAGCTGCCACGTGGGTGCTGGGAATTGAACTCAGATCCTCTGGAAGAGAAGTCAGTGCTCTTAACTGCTAAGCTCTCTCTCTAGTATCATTCATTTTTAATTTTATATTTATAGTTTATCTTCTTTACATACCCCTGGCTACCCTAGAAGTCACTCTGTAGACCAAGCTGACCTCAGATTCGGAGATCTGCCTGTCTCTGTCTCCCAAATGCTGCAATTAAAGGAGGTACCACCACTACCCAGTTAGTGTTTGATTTTTAAAGACATTATGGTGGGAGGTCTACTCAGTTGGTAGGGTGCTTGCCTTTTATGCACAAATACTTGAGACTCATCCTTAGACTCATCATAAACAGTCAAGGTTGCACATCTTTGTGATCCTAGCTCTTTAAGGGTGAAGGAAAAAGGATAAAGACAATAAGTCAGCTAAATAGACCATTTGGGGTCAGCCTAGGCTATATATATGACAGCCTGTCTTAAAAGAAAATATAAAATTAACCTTGTGTCTCTCTGACCTCCAAGACTCCAACTTATTATGTAATTTAAACTTTTAAAACATGAGACTGGGACTGTAGAGATGGCTCAAAAGTTAAGAGCATGGGCCACTCTTGAACACAGGACCCGAGTTCAGTTCCCAGCACCTGTAGCCCACACCTACCTGTAACTCTAGTTCTAGGAGATTCAAAACCCTCTTCTGGCTTCCATATCCACCTGTACTCAAGTATGTAACCATATACATACAAACATACATACATACATACATACATACATACACATATATATATACATATACATACATACATATATACATATATACAATCAAATATAAAATAATAACTCTTGAATTTTTTTTAGATATTTCTGGTTTGGGTATGAACATTGTTGGATCAGCTTTATTTTCAACATTCAAAGGCCTTCCCACTAGACAGAGATTTGGAATTTAACCATATTTCTTCTATACAAGGTATGTAGTTGTGCCTGGCCTAGAACTATTTAGACTAGAGCTCATATAAATCCAGTTACCTCTGCCTCTCCAAGTGCGATGATTACAGGAGTGTCCTGCCATGCCTGGCTCAACCAGTCCTAGTTCCTTATTGTAGGCTTTTAACATTTTCATTCTTTGTTAACCTTGCTCCTTTGGAAGGAAAAATGGACAAAGCAACCATTGAGGGACTGTGGATGTGGTTCGGGTGATAGAGTGTGTCTTAGGGCTTTTTACTACTGTCTACAGATACCATGACCAAGGCAACTCTTATAAGGACAACATTTAATTGGGGCTGGGTTACAGGTTCAGAGGTTCAGTCCATTATCATCTTTATTTGGAAACATGGCAGCATCCAGGCAGGCATGGTACAGGAGGAGGTGAGAGTTCTACATCTTTATCTGAAGGCTGCTAGCAGAATACTGACTTCCAGGCAGCTAGGATGAGGGTCATAAAGCCCACACCCACAGTGACACAACTACTCCTACAGGACCATACCATCTAATCATGCCACTCCCTGGGCCGAGCATATACAAACCATCACTGAGTGCTTGCCTAGGTCTTATAAAACCCTGTGTTGGATTCTCAGAATAGAAATTCAAGGTTACCTTCAGCTATAGAACAAGAAAAAGGCCAACCTAGGACACATGAGATCGTGTCTCTGGAAAAACAAAAGCAGTGAGGCTCACACTGAATTCTTTTGCTTTATTATTCATCAAATAATTGAATATTATTCTTCTGCTCTCCTTTCGATTGAGACAGGGTATCTCTATGTGTGTCAGGCTGTTCACAACTCAGTACTTAATGATCCTCCTGCCTCAGCCTGTTCAGTACAGGAATTATAAGCATGTTCTCCTACCCTGGGCCTGTTTTCCTTTCAACAACAGTTTTTTACATTGAGGTAGAGCTACCCTCGTTAACCCATTGGTAAAACATTGTGCCTATGGCACCAATGAAGATTCCCAGAACAAGAAAGCATGAAGTCAGAGTGATCTGTAAGAAGACGAGCCCTACCACAGGAGTAGACAGAGTCTGCACAGATGATTATAGTGGCAACTGTGTAACAAAGCCTGGGTGGGCAGGAGCAGCCTGCACAAAGCCCACACAGCTTCAGAGCGAATCTGCTGTCAGGTGATGGCCTTGAAGCTATCCTTGAAGAGCCAATGGCCTTCAATTCACACTCGGGAGTGTTCCCAGGAAAGGAGGAAGAATTAGGACTTTCTAACTCTCTTTTCCACCGAGGAAAACTACCTTTTGTTTCCCACTCTGTTCTGATGTGAGACTGATGAAAAAAATGCTAGTGTTTTTTAAAATAACTTTTTTTTTTTGTAGAAATTAACAAAACTATAAGAAACTCACAAAGTAAATCTTCACTAACAATCATTGGGCCTTTCTTAATTTACCTCAGCCTTTGTTGTGTTTAATCTGGTATCTGTAGCTCTTTCCTTCTTTGATTCTCTCTCTCTCTCTCTCTCTCTCTCTCTCTCTCTCTCTCTCTCTCTCTCTCTCTGCCTTTCATAAAATTTGTTTTGAGACAGGATTATATTATGTAGTCCTGGCTTACCTGGAACTCTCTATGTAGACCAACTGAAAACAAACTCACTGTGATCCAGTTATCACCATACAGGAACATTTTTTTTTTTTTTGAGTTGGGTTCTCTCAGACTAATTTTGAAGTCACTATGTATCCAAGATGACCTTAAAATTCATATTTGTAATTTTTTGTTTTGTTTTTTGTTTTTTTTTTTTTTTGAGACAGGGTTTCTCTGTATAGCCCTGGCTGTCCTGGAACTCACTTTGTAGACCAGGCTGGCCTCGAACTCAGAAATCCGCCTGCCTCTGCCTCCCAAGTGCTGGGATTAAAGGCGTGCACCACCACGCCGGGCTCATATTTGTAATTTTGAAGAACTGTCTCCACCTCCAACCAGCTGAGGTTACATATCGGAGTCACTTTGCCTCATTTTATGTGGGACTGGGAATGCAATCCAGGGCTGCATAAAGGCAAGTAGTGGACAAACATAGTTATTCTCAGGCCCTCCATAAGTTTCTCTGAAAAAGATACCTTTTTTAAAAAAAATTTATTTATTATATGTAAGTACAGTGTAGCTGTCTTCAGACACACCAAAAGAAGGCATCAGATCTCATTACAGATGGTTGTGAGCCACCATGTGGTTGCTGGGATTTGAACTCTGGACCTCTGGAAGAGCAGTAAGTGCTCTCAATCGCTGAACCATCTCTCCAGCCCTGAAAGATATCTTTTTAAAGTATAATTTTATACCGTTAGTCCACCTAAGAAAATTAACTGTAATTTGTTTAAAAAGATTATTTAATCTTCCATATTTAGATTCTCCTGATACTTCAGATTCTTTTTTAAAGATTTGTTTAAATTTCATCTGTGTACATATATGTGCATCTGTACAGATGTCCTATGTCCTAGGAGGCTAGAGGGGTTGGAACTGGAGTTTCGGGTGGTTATGAGCTCTATGGTGTAGGTACTGGGAACTGAACCCAGGTCCTCTAGGAAGAATAGTATTTGTTCTTAACCACTGGACTACCTCTCCATTTCCCAGAGAGTCTGCATGTGGTTTCCCTAGACCAGCATGGTGGCACAGTCGTTTAATCTCAGCACTCGAAAGCAGGGGCAAGCCGGGCGTAGTGGAGCACGCCTTTAATCCCAGCACTCAGGAGGCAGAGGCAGGTGGATTTCTGAGTTCAAGGCCAGCCTGGTCTACAAAGTGAGTTCCAGGACAGCCAGGGCTATACAGAGAAACCTTATCTCGAAAAAAAAAAAAAAAAAAAAGAAAGCAGGGGCAAGTAGATTTTTGTAAGTAAATCCAGCCTGGTCTACATGATAAGTTTCAGGGCTCTTGGGGCTACAGAGTAAAACCCTGTCTCATAAAAAAGTAAAGAGAGATAAAAATAAATAAATAAAAATAAGAAGAGAGAAAGGGGATTTGAAAGTAATATGCTGTATCCTTTACTTAACAATCTTTATCTATAAAGCTGACCCCCCCACACACTCACTTGGGCTCTTATCTTTGTTGTTGTTGTTGATGATGATGATATTTTCTCACCAACTTTAAAAATATATGTTATTGTCCTGGCTAGTTTTATGTCAACCTGACATAAACTAGATTTATCTGGGAAGAGGAGTACTTAATAGAGCAAATTCTCTACTAGATTTGGCCTATGGGTGACTCTATGAGGTACTTTCTTGACGGATGATGGATATGCAAGGGCCCAGCTCACTCTGTGTGGGGCCACGCTGGCCAGGTGCTCCTGAGTTATATAAAAAAGCAGGTTGAACAAGCCACAAAGAATAGGCAGTGCTCCTCCATGGTCTCTGCGTCAGTTCCTGCTTTCAGGTTCCTGCCTTGAGTTTCTGCCCTGATGTCCCTAGAGGACGGATTACAACTGTAAATAAAATAAATAAACCCCTTTTTGTCCTTACCTTCCTTTTGGTGACGGAGTTTTATCACAAGAAAGAAAGAAAAGAAATGAAGACAATTATTAACAAAGTTTCCATACATAAGATAGGTTAGACCTATTAAGTTAGGTATTTTTCCCAACTTGGCCTTAAACAATCCTCCTGCCTCATATTCTGAGGTGAGAATATTACCATGTGAACCACCAGACCTGTTTTCTAGTGTGCTTTAGTATGCCTTTGACCCCAGATACTCAAAGACTGAGGCAGGAAGATTACAAGATCAAAGGCAGCCTGGGCAACTTTGTGAGTCCCTGTTTCAAATTAAAAAAACAAAAACAAACCAAAAAACAAAAACAAAAACAAAAACCAAACCAAACCAAACCAAACCAAACCAAACCAAACCAAACCAAGCCAAGCCAAACCAAACCAAACCAAACAAAACACCCAAAAAACCTACAATATAAAAAGCTGGGGCTATGACGTGCTGGCTATAAGCTGCCTGGCATGAGCTTCAATCCTTAGCAATAAAATAACCTCAGTTTGGTTACTTTATGTTCAGAATAGGTTTTATTATCTACAGGAAGGTTTATAATTCAGTCAACCACTTTTGGATGTATTTATAATAAATATCCTTATTTATTTTTGCAGGTACAATTTCAATTCCCTTCAACTTTCTAAGATTGTTGCTTAGATGAGCTGGGCGTGGTGGCGCACGCCTTTAATCCCAGCACTCGGGAGGCAGAGGCAGGCGGATTTCTGAGTTCAAGGCCAGCCTGGTCTACGGAGTGAGTTCCAGGACAGCCAGGGCTATACAGAGAAACCCTGTCTCGTAAAACCAAAAACCAAAAACAAAATAATAATAATAATAATAATAATAATAATAATAATAATGAAGAAGAAGAAGAAAAGAAGAAAAAGAAAGTGTACTTGGTATCTTCATGTGTTTTAAAGTTAATTCAAATAAGAAAGGATTTCATAAGAACCCACCTGGCCCATACACAGTGCAAAAGGAAGCCTTGGGTGGTTGGACTTGGGAGCTACTTCTGAGCTGAGTCTAGGGGAAAAGTGAGGAGATGGGAAACGAGAGATAAAACTGTTGATGAAACGGGAGAGAAGGTGCCAAAACATTTTATTGATATAAATCTCATCAGGAAGGGCAGAAAAGGAGAAAAAAGGCAAGTTTATGTGTTTCTGCTCTTAAAAGATGGCTTTCTTGGTGATCCAGCCGACTTCTTGACTTCAGATGAGCAATGACTTTCACTCTCACTTGTCCTCTGTCACTCTCACTCTTCCACAGAGGACAGAGGCTTCTAGGTTTTGTAACTTGCTTAACTTGTTTCTAAAATGAGGCGTGAGAGATTTTGACATCTGAGGCTCCTTAGGGGTAACTGGTTGATTTCTCAACACAGGGCAGGTCACTGTGTATCGAGGTGAAAAGAAAATTAAGATAAACTAGTCAGATTCCTTGCAGGACCCGAGTTGTCAGCTTCAAAGGCACAGAAAACCCTCTTCGCACCACACCCTCGATTTGGTTGGTTTAACTATGTTACCCAGGAAACAGATCATCAGATTCTGTCTCCCCCTCTCTCTTTCTGTCTCTCTTCCCCCTCTCTCTGTCTCTGTTTCTTTCTCTCCTCTTTCTATACCCCATCTCTGTCTCTGTCTGTCTCTCTGTCTCTGTCCCTCTCTCCCGTGTGTGTGTGTGTGTGTGTGTGTGTGTGTGTGTTTGTGTGTGTGTGTGTGTGTGTGTGTGTGTTTCCCCCATGATGAAACCTAGACACACGGTCCCATGGTCCTCCCATCTCACCCTGCAGATGAGTGCTGAAATTACAGTCCTAGGTCACCACACCCAGCTTTTCTGGAATGGCTTTTTTTTTTTTTAAGATTTATTTATTTTATATATAAGTACACTGTAGCTATCTTCAGACACACCAGAAGAGGGCATCAGATCTCATTACAGATGGTTGTGAGCCACTATGTGGTTCCTAGGATTTGAACTCAGGACCTTTGGAAGAGCAATCAGTGCTCTTAACCTCTGAGCCATCTCTCCAGCCCCTGGAATGGCTTTTACAGGCAAAACCAAGAACTCATTGAGAAGTGCATACCTGTAATATTAAACCCAGGGAGGCTGGGGCAGAATTATGAGATCAAAGCCAGCCTGGAATACATAGCAAGGTCACAGCAAGCTCCAGGCCATCCTGGGCTACATTGTTTCTTTAAAAAAGGAGGAAGAAATGGAGAACAAGGAGGGGAAGCAGGGGTTACTGATAAACAAGGTGTGGTAGTACCCACCCAAAATCGAAGCACCCAGGAAGTCCCTGGCAAGAGGATTAGAGAGAAGTTCAAGGTAATCATTAGCTTCAGAGCAAGTTCAAGTTCAAGACCAGCCTGAGATATGGGAGGATTGGCCTAAGGAAATGAAAAAAAAAAAAAAAGGAAAAAAAAAAACTCTCACCGGATAGAGTTCTATCCATAAAGCTTTTTACATCATTGGTGACAAAGGCTTGTGTTTTCCAGCACCACCCAGGGCTCTGGTATTCTAATGTAAACATCTTGGGGCAGACCTAGCTCAGCAGTTAAGAGTGCTTGCTGTTGTTCTTCCAGAGGACCCCAATTGTGTTTCCAGGACTCATCCTGGAACTCAGATCACAAACATCTATAACTCCAGCGCCATGGAATCAGATTTCCTCTTCTGAACTCCAAGGACATCGTGTCCCCCCCCACACACATGCGTAATTTGTACACACACACACACACACACACACACACACACACACACGTAATTTAAAATTTAAAAACTTTTTCTTTTAGCTTTGATTCTGAACTTGGAAGGCAGTTCTTTGCCAGTTTGAGGCCAGCATGGTCTACATAGAGAGTTCTAGACCATACAGGCTTATACAATGAAATTGTGATTCAAAAAAGGAAAAACAAAAACAAAAACAAAACCCAAAAGTCTCGTTTTCTTTTTTTTTTTTTTTTTTTTTTTGGTTTTTCAAGACAGGGATTCTCTATATAGCCCTGGCTGTCCTGGAACTCACTTTGTAGACCAGGCTGGCCTCGAACTCAGAAATCCGCCTGCCTCTACCTCCCAAGTGCTGGGATTAAAGGCGTGCGCCACCACCGCGTGGTAAGTCTCTTGTTTTCATTGCACGTCATTTCTTTGGTCTACACGCTGGCCTGCTGGTTCAAAGTTAAGACCTGGAGAGTGGTACCTCTTGATATCTCAGTGGTATCATCAGGTATGTCAACAATGATCTCAAGTGAGGTAACTCAGGCCCAGAAGTACAGCTATGGTATGTATTCACTTATATCTGTATGCTAGCTGCTAAGTCAGGTGTAAGTAGCTACAACTATCAGAACCACAGAGGTTAGGTATAGAGGAGAGGACTAGGAAAGACAAATAGATCTCCCTAGGAGAGGGAAATGGGATAGATAGTTATGGATGGGCAAGGATGGGAACTGGAATAAGTGGCTCAAATAAAGGGAGGTGAAGGAGGAGTTCAGTGAGGCAGGAATTGAAGAGCGGGATAGCTAAAACTAAAGTCCGTTTGAGGGGCCATATGGAAACCAAATTCAGTAGATACTTCCTGTGATGTCTACAAATATGAAGGTGACCTAAGTAAAATAGCCAAATAACAGGGAAGACAAATTGGACGTTTCTCATCACCAAAAGAAACCCTGAGTACTGGGAATGGGTTATGTCTAATCAGGTTACTGGCCAAAGGGGTCTCATGAGAATCCCCAAACAACCAAAGCTATTTCCAAGAGTATATATATATATATATATATATATATATATATATATATATATATTGTTCTCCACAAACTTAAAGCAAGACCCTATTAATGAAAACAGCAGCACTTACACACACAAAGATGTTGAGGTGATGCCTTCATCACCTAGAGCCTTCATCCCTGTGGACTAATGTTTATGGTACTGGAAGATACTCGTCACACTACCAAAAATGAAAGTAAACACCAAACCAGCTATGAACCCTTCAGTTCTACAAGAGTGACCTGCCTGCAATGCATGGTGCTGCAATATAGGCACAAAGCTTGTAGGAATGACCAACGAAAATTTGGTTGACTTAAGGCCTACTCCACGAGACAGAATCCCTACCCTATGATTCCTGGGTGACTAAGAACCTGAAACTAAATAGGCCAGTGATCTAGGATAAAACCAAATACTACTGTTATGCTCAAGGAGGGTAGCAATCAATCGACTCCTAAAGACATCTTGTTATACTCCTTGATCAGTGCTTTACTCAGTCATCACCAGAGATGTTTCCTTCTTCAGAAGATGAGAACGGGGCACAAACCTTTAGTCCCAGAGTCTGAAGATAAAACTAGAGAATCTGGAGTTTAGGACTACTGATGTACAAGAGACCTTGTCTCAAAAAAACAACAAACAAACAAAGCAAGAGACCACCATCCCATCTACCAAGAGCAACTTTATGGAAAGGTAAACTATTGATTGATTTCATTGAATGGAGTACTTGATTCTGAGTAGGTGAGGACTACAGGATAAAATATCATGTGCTTATATCTTTTTGAACTCTACCAAGAAATATACTAAAAAAAAAAAAGAAGAAAAGAAATATACTGATTAAATTGTATTAAATTTGCCGAAGTCCGTGGGCTAAACAATGAGTTAATGTAAAAGAGACAAAAAAAAAAAAAAAAAAAAAACTCAAACAACCCCCCCAAGCCCCCTCTAAAACTAAAAGTCATATCAACTGTGTTTTCGACTTTAAAACCCCTTTGGTGCAGAGGCCCAAGTTTTTTGCCATCAGTCATGGACCAATATCCAGGTGTTTTAGCCACTGTAGTGACATTGGTTTGTTTTGTGTTGTTGTTGTTTTTTTTTTTTTCTTCGAGACAGAGTTTCTCTATATAGCCTTGGCTGGCCTTGAACTCAGAAATGTTTTATTTTCCATGGATGTGTATGTCATTTTGTTTATCCTCAACTGCTCTTCCCAAGATATTATTACAGCGAATTTTAATATATTTGCCAAGTTAAAGAAACATTTGCTTTGGAGACCAGGAAGCCCCCCCCCCCCTTTTTTGTCCTGTGGTACCCAGAGGACACTGTATGTTTGGCGAGCCCTCTTCGTGGAGCTGTGACTTTAGCCTCTGTTTCCATCACTGTTATCAGCTTTGCTTATGGTATTCTGTCCTCAGTGTCATGGTGATGTTCAGATGGGAAAATGCTGTCAATTTGGTTAAGGGGGACTTTGGATTAGATCAGTGCACACTGTATGTGTGTATGAAAATGTCTAATGATGAATTAATGAATCCCATTAATATGAAAAAATGCCATTAAGAAGCTATAAGGCCCACTTAGATTTTAGTTCCCATGCATGGTGCATTCTTTCTCTCATTTTTATTTCCTTACATGTGTCTGCCATATCCCAGGCTGGCCTTGAACTAGGTAATATATAACAGAATGACCTTGAATTCCTGATCCCCCCAGCCTCCACCTCCAGAATACTAGGATCATAGACATGCACCGCCACTGCATGTTTCTGTGACCCTAGTTTGTGTGATACAGGGATTGAGTCCAGGACTTTGGTACGTGGTGGTAGGCAAGCACTTTACTAACTGAGCTCCATCCCCAGCCCCTGCGTTGTCTATTGTAGATAATCACAGATTGTTGTTTTTGGGAACAAAGTCTTACTGTGTAGCTCTAACTGTTCTTGAACTCGCTGTGTAGATAGACCAAACAGGCCCTAAACTCAGGAGGAACTATGGTCCCTGCCTCCTGAGTGCTGGGGAAATTCAACATGAAAAAAAACAAACATTTTTAATGTGATTCTTTTTTCTGAAGTTATAGTCTAATTTGGAGTTAGCTCTTTTCAAGCCCTATTCTCTATAAAGCAACATCCAATATATAAATTGGTTAGCGCTTTAATATGGAAATATGGCATATGAATTTTTCTTTGTTTCTCTTTCTTCTTCTTTTTCTCTCTTTTAGAAATCAAAAGTATGAAGGCCAAACTTCCTTGGTATTGCTACCCCAGGTGGTTAGGAAGCCAGGTACAGATACTATCCTGACAGCAGTGGGACAGCTCCCACAGTGGGTCCCCTGACTGTCCTTGGCCATTTGTAATTCCTCAGGTCACACACAAGCCAACCGAGGCACCTGCTGAAATATTGGTTATCTCAACTGCACAGAAACAGCCAGGCTTGTGATCTTGCTGAGCTTCCAGACTCAAAGCTCCTCTGTCTGATTTTGTGATACTTTCCAGTTCTTCTCTCTGAGCTCCTTACAGCCGGCATTTAACTGTGCTCAACTCTGACCAGTTGGAACACAAAGGAAAATAATAAGTAACCTCTTTCACCTCTGTCTCCACCAAGCACCAACTCGGTTATCTCTTTCCTGGTGTTCACAGCCAAACTTGTAGAAGGAATCTCATGCATGCTCTGTTTAAACATGCCCAACTCACCCTTCCACCCACTGAAATCTCATCCGTCTGCTGCTCGGGGCAGTCTCACCTTGGTCCCCAACAACACATAAATTGTTAGACCCCAAATACTTTTTTTTTTTGTTTCCTTGCTTGATCCTTGAGAAACATTTGTCACTGTAAACAACGGCCTTTGGGTCAGTACTGTCTCCTGGAAAAATACTTTGGTATCTCACAGGAATGCAGAACATATCAGGTTCCAGATAAAATTAATCCCATGCCCTCTGAATCTGTTTCTCCCTGGAGTTTGGCCGCCCACTAGCACTAGTACACTCAATAGGTAGACACGTTTTTGTCTCCAGTATTCACCCTGCCTTTATTTTACAATGTACAGCTAGCTGTACGGCCTGAAGGATATGGTTGTTTTGTAGGACAGATTTTTTTTTCTTTTTTTTTTTGTTTTTTTGTTTTTTTTGAGACAGGGTTTCTCTGTATAGCCCTGGCTGTCCTGGAACTCACTTTGTAGACCAGGATGGCCTCAAACCCAGAAATCCACCTGCCACTTCCTCCTGAGTGCTGGAATTAAAGGTGTGCGCCACCACGCCCAGCGTGGGACTGATTTTTAAAAGTCTGAACATTTTTATTAGCAGATTGAAAAATACATTTTGTCCAATAATTATTCTTGTGAGGTGGTTGTATGGCCAAGCATCTCAGCCGTATTTGAAAAGAATGATTGCTATTCCAAACACCAGACAATAGGGAATTGAAGTCACTTAATCCACCATGTGGAACAATAGTTGCTATCAGTGGGAACAGCTAAAAGATGGTTAAATTTTTAACCAAGAGCTTGGAAACACTCGACAGTCGAACAAAGCATTCTTGGAACCTCACTGAAGTGTTTATTAAGCTAAAACCTGATCAATGCTAACCTGAAAGAAAAGACATAGTGAAAGCCGATGATAAGGTAGAAAAATAGAAAACAAGACCTCAATGGATCAGACACTCACAACCTTTGAAGGTCTGAGCTGGTCTCATTCTTGTGGTGAAAGGCAGGCCTCAGAATTGGGATTTGATGTCATGAAATATTTCAATAAGAGGGCTGGAGAGTTGCCTCCAAGGTCACAAGCTCACAAGCACTTTTTGCTCTTGCAGAGGACTTGGGTTTGGTTACCAGCACCCATGTGGAAGCTCACAACCATTTGTAACTCCAGTTCAAGGGATCTAATGCCTTCTCCTGAGCTCCACAAACACCAGGCACTCACATGATGTACAGATGCACATTAAATAATAAAATAGCTCTAAAGCTATGTTAATAACTGATTCTGAATATTTTGTTTTGTTTTTGTGTCCATCGGCCCTCCTCATCCTCTTGACAGGATCTCACCGTATAAATCGGAGGGGCTCCGAACTCCCTATGCTTCTATTTCTGTCTCAGAGGGCTGGAAATACAGCAGTGTATCACCACGCTTGTCTTCTGACTCTCCTCTGACACTTAAGTCTAACCATAAATTCACGAGGGTGTGCCTGTGTTAGGTAGAATACTCAGCTAGTGTGTACAAAGCACTGGGTTCCACCTCAGCATGAATAAAACCAAGTGTGCTGCCACTGACCCATAATCCCAGCTCTGAGGAGGCAGAGGCAGGAGGATCAGGAGCTCAGGGTCATCTTGGTTTCTCTAAGATCTTATCTCACAGAAGGAAGGAAGGAAAGAAGGAAGGAAGGAGGGAGGGAGGGAGGAAGGAAGGAAGGAAGGAAAGAAGGAAGGAGGGAGGGAGGGAGGGAGGAAGGAAGGAAGGAAGGAAGGAAGGAAGGAAGGAAGGAAGGAAGGAAGGAGAAAAAAGTAAGTTAACTTTCCATGGAGACCAAATTACAACAAAAGGAATATAGCTATGTCACATTACCTTATGGGTCCCAAAATAGAAATGAACACACAGATACACTGCCCCTCCAACTATTACGTCTTATTCTCTTATGAGTTATCTGAATCCAATCACCTACTGTATCTGAATTTCAACCTCATCTGCAGTTTGTAGGGACCAGGATCTAGAACAGAGAGGTCCAATTAAGATAATGCTTGTCCTTGGCAGAAAGATCCTTTTTACCTGAGATACTCTCACTGAGATGTCTTCACCTGGTGTTTAGCTAGAAATGAGCATTTGCAATTAAACTTGGCCGTTGCAAAACCGCAGCACCTTTCCTGTGCGGGCTTGTGTTAATTCTCTTAGCAATTATACATCTCAAATGATTTTATTCACTGCCTTACAAGCTAGTATGGAATTGACACACTTGACCACTCTCACACAGCGGGGGAGTTGTGTTCCTGCCTCTCACCCACCGTGAGAATCTTCAGGATGAGTTCACAGGGTCCTTCATTCAAGACAAGCTGTAGGCTGGGAGTGAGCCCAGCATCTCCAGAGAGGGTTCTATGTTTCCCTTCTGTCTTATGGGTTTCAATCTTGACTTTTCAAATTAAACAACTGAACATTTTAATTTACTTCTTAAATATTTTAACCTTTAGTAACCATAATTATGAAAACCATGGCCACAACTATTCCACCCTTTCATACTCTCAACCCCCAGCCTTTTCACCCAAGTCATTTCCAGCAATCATTATGAAAGATATCATCCTGTTGAGAATACAGGGCTGTCCTTTGGCACATATATTCTATACTTTAGTGGCCTATACAGTAAACAGACTGCTTTGAATTTTCAGTGTTCAACACAGAACACAAAAGGGCAAATATCACCCTTATTTTTGAGGTTTATCATTTTTGATTTTTAATATTTTGTCTGTGCTTACCGTAAATAATTATAAAATCATGTGGACATTTATGTGTTTGCTTTGAAGATGAAGGATGGACACTTTGGCCACTCTTGGATGTCCCTGCATGTGCCAGGCCACCTAGCTGTCTCCTATTTCCTTTATCCTGATTTCGAAGTCCAGAATTTGGATCTCTAGTTAGTTAAGTAGTTCAAAAGATAACATTATTTGCATTAAATATAGAAAATTATTTTGTGTTTTTTTGAAGGAGAAATTGGGGGGGGGCGTATTGTTTCATACGCCTCTTCTTTTTTGCTCTATTCTCTCACAAGCCAGCATTGTAGTAAGATACTGAAAGATCTTGTAACCCCATCCTATAACTTTGTGTGCCTAAGTGTGTTATAATAAAATTATTATTATTATTATTATTATTATTATTATTATTATTATTATTATTATTATTATTTTGGTTTTTCGAGACAGGGTTTCTCTGTATAGCCCTGGCTGTCCTGGAACTCACTTTGTAGACCAGGCTGGCCTTGAACTCAGAAATCCGCCTGCCTCTGCCTCCCGAGTGCTGGGATTAAAGGCATGCGCCACCATGCCCGGCTTAATAAAATTATTTTTATTTAATCCCCAAGCAATCGTAATTCTTATCCTCTGTCCCTTGGAGTAAAATTAAATAAAATTTAAAATTTTCTTTGTTAAGCATCATACAAAGCAATTTATTTATTTATTTATTTGTTTGTTTGTTTATTTATTTATTTATTTAATTTATTGGGTTTTTCGAGACAGGGTTTCTCTGTATAGCCCTGACTGTCCTGGAACTCACTTTGTAGACCAGGTTGTCCTCAAACTCAGAAATCCGCCTGCCTCTGCCTCCGGAGTGCTGGGATTAAAGGCGTGCGCCACCACGCCCGGCAGCAATTTTTTTTTCAGCACTATACTTAGTTCACTGAGATCCCAACATTGGAGAAAACAGGAAAAAACTCCCTCTCTCCCTCCCTCTCTTCCTCCCTCTTTCCTTCTTCCTCCCACATCTCTCAGAAAGCCAGGACCTCCTGGGATTAACTGCTCATTCCTCCTTCTGAGTAACTGGGCATGCATGTGTCTCCCACCATCCTTGCTGGTATTGTTAAAGGATCCTTTTAAATTGAGTTGTTTTTCTCTGAGCTAATGCTGTCTTTTAACTCTTTAAGTTACTAGTGGGGCATATATACACATATATGTAGTATAAAATATTACTAGCCTTTTGCTGGTTGTTTTGTACTGTAATGGGCAGGTGACATGGAACCTTCATTTGTTGGTAAGGTATACTTATATGATAAATGCCTTTTTGTTTCTTTCATGATTCCCTTTCCCTTACCTTTCTGGGAGCTGAAACCAGGACCTTAGGTTAGTCACACTCTCTCATTGAGCTAACTTCCCAACCATTTTTATTTTGGTGCATAAAATACAAGAAAAACAAACATTAAAAAAAATGACATGACCACCACCCATCACTCATTATCAAACGACTACCTACCTCTCATATATGGGAGTCAAGACTAGAGAGAGCTGGAAAAGAATTAATGATCATTTATAGAGAAGAGTCAAACAGGTATATGAGCTAAGGAAATCTGACCCTTTTCAACACAGTTTCCAAAGTAACTGGAACAGTAAAGTAGAGGCAAAAGTTAGAGGGAAAATTTAATAAGGAGGTTGAAACATTGAAAAACAATTAAGTAGAAACACTCAAAATGAAGGAGATAGAAACCTAAACAGACACCATCATTAATGGCTAAGACCCTTCAGAAGAATGGAATTCAGGGGCAGATCAGAATCGAAACAACAGATTTATATCTATCTACAAGCAATCTACTACCATCTATTGTCTATCTATCTATCTATCTATCTATCTATCTATCTATCTATCTATCTATCTATCATCTATTTATTGTTTTGTTTTGTTTTGTTTTGTTTCTTGTGATGGAGACTTGCTATGTAGTCCTGGCTGTTCTGGAACTAGGTAGACAAGGGTGGTCTCAACTCACAGTGATGGCCTGCTTTTGCCTTTCTACACCTTTCTGCACCACTACACCAGGCTCAATTTACTTTAAATCTGAAATAAGTTTTTTTTTTCTGTTACCTGGACTGTCCTTAAACTTGTTATGTAAGGCTGATCTGAATCATAGGATCTTCCTGTGTTAGTTTGTATTCTTTTTTTTTTTTTTTTTTTTTTTTTTTTTTTGGTTTTTCGAGACAGGGTTTCTCTGTATAGCCCTGGCTGTCCTGGAACTCACTTTGTAGACCAGTCTGGCCTCGAACTCAGAAATCCGCCTGCCTCTGCCTCCCGAGTGCTGGGATTAAAGGTGTGCGCCACCACGCCCGGCTTGTTAGTTTGTATTCTTTATCTACCACACTTGTTTTAAGACCAGAGGAGAACGAGATAGTTTAAAGCTAGCTAAATTTATAATGTTGCTTTGCTTTTTAATTAAAAAAAATAAAGTTTTATTTGTCATGGTGGTGGTGGGGCTAGGAAGATGGCTAGAGAGTCCAGTGCTACAAATTTTTGCTGTTGTTGTTTGTTTTTTGGGGTTTCTTTAATTTTCTTCGTTTTTAGAGACAGGTCTAACTGTGCAACATTGACTAGCCTGAAACTCAGTATGTTGATCAGGCTGGCTCAGACTCATAGACATCTGCCTTCTTTTGCCTCTGGAGTGCTGGAATTAAAGGCATGGAATGCCGCACTCAGTTAAGAGCCATAACCCTTAAAAAAAGATTTTTAAAGTTTATTTTTATTTTTATTCATGTATATGTGTATATATCTGTGTGGGTCTGTGTCATTTATGTGTGGGTGTGTGAGGACAGTAGAGGGTGTCAGACCCCTTGGAGCCAAAGTTACAGGTGGTTTTTGGGAGTCAAACTGTGGTCCCTGTAAGAGCAGTAAGTATCTTTAACTGCTGCACTATCTCTCCAACGCAATTTTTGAATAATTTTATGTCGTATGCTGTAGAATACTTTCAGTAACCCATTTTACCTTTTCCTGCTTTTGTTTGCTGCTTTGTGTATATTCTTTGAAATGGGCCACAGGCAGCTCATGCTGATATTGAATTCACTACGTAGTCAAGGCTACCCTTAGACTTCTGTGGCTTCTATCTCCCATATTCTAGGAAGACAGATATGACCCACCACACCCAACTAAAAAAAGGATTTGTGTTTGTGTGTGTGTGTGTGTGTGTGTGTGTGTGTGTGTGTGTGTATGAGCATATGCTCTGGGATTCATACCCAGAACCTAATGCATGCTAGGCAAAACCTTCACTGCTGAGTTATATATGTACTCAACTTTCTAGAGGCACAGACAATATATAACAGTGCACACAGAATCAATTTTAGTCTTGAAATACTGTACATTTTCTGCTACTTTTTTGAGCCCGACAACACACTCCCCTGCTCTGAGACACCTCATTTGCTAATACATTTAAATAGATATATATATAAAATAAATGTTACACAAATTAAATAGAATGATTGCAACGTTTTGAATTGTTGGTAATTTTTAGTCTTCATTTCGGCACCTCCACTTCATTTTCCTTGCTTAGTTCCACCGTCCGTCATGACTACTAAGTATAATAATGTATTGTATTTCTTTTTCTAAGCAGCAATTTAGTGAACTTATGAAGCATGTTCCGGGTCTGTCTCATGGCTAACTAGTTGTCTGTCCAGTATATAATTTTTGTCTGGCTCATTCTTCGGTTTTTAGGGTGGGATGGTTTTCAATTTGGAAAGTAATTGTGGGAAAGAAGATCGGATTAATGCTGGCTGTTTAGAAAGTCATGATCTGTGTCAACAGGAAACTGGGAATACATAATCAGGTGTGGTAAGGGCATTTATTGATAATGTGTTAATTATATTAATTAAGGTTGAGGCAATCTGGATAGTTTGCAGAAGGAGAGAATTTTATGAGGTAGGTTCTTACTCCTGATAGAGAGTGGGAGTGTCCAGCTCTAGTCTTGTCTTTGTGATCTAGAGAATTTTATCTCTCTGTTTTTCAAAATATACAGTGTTTGGTGAATTTGAGTTAGCCAGGACTACTTGCAAGGGTTCTTTGGTGGCATTCTGGTTTTGTTTTCTTTGAGAACCTGTCTTATAATGTAGCCCGGGTTTTCCTGGGACCTGCTAGGTAGCCCACAGTAGCCTGAACCTTCCTCTTGCCTCTATGTATGTCTTGAGTTGTGCAAGCAGACTGTGTGCTACCAGCCTCAGTGGTGTGCCGTCAATTTGAGACTCTCAGACCCAGCTGTGTCCCCCCCACTGCTTAGGGATGCTGAAGGTTAGGTGAAAAGAACCAGACACCACTCTTCCCCAGTCAGGTCTGAAAAGGTTTATCCTTTGCTTCGGAACACAAGGCTTGTGTTGTAGACCAGTAGCCGGGCAAACTTTTCTTTCTTTCTCTTTTTTCCCCCTTCAGTAGATAGCAGTAGGAAAAAGTGAAGGCTTTTTGCTTGTAAAAACATTCACTGTCTCCTAGCAATCTGCAGTGATGCTATGGAAGTTTGACAATAGATAAATGCTTTCCAATGTCATAAAACATTACAGTGATGGGGGTAAGTTATCTAACTGCTGCAGCAGCTCAGGCTCTGACTCGTCAGTTCCAGAAAGTCTTAGCCAGGGTTAACTGCATTTTTCTAAAAGACTTTATCTTTAATCTTTTATGTGTATGAATGTTTTTTGCCTGCATGTATGTTTGTGGATGTACGTGCCTGATTCCTTCAGGTCCCCTGGAACTGGAGTTACAAATGGCTGTGAGCTACCATGTGTGTGCTGGGCCCTCTGCAAGAGTATCAAGTGCTTCTAACCACTGAGCCATCTTGCCAGCCCCAGAATCATTAGTTATTGAAGACAACATAGACTCAAGCATAGTCATTTTTTTTTTCCTTGTTCCGGTCAACCCCGCTCGCTCCCGCTCTGCTCGCTCCGGCCAGCCCCACTCGCTCCCGGCCGCCCCCGTACAGCCCCCGCTCGTTCCAGCCAGCCCGGCTCGCTCTGATCGGCTCCGCTAGCTCCGGCCGTCCCTGCTTGCTTTGGCCGTCCCCGTTCGGCTCCGCTCGCCAGACAGCCTCACTTGCTCCGGTTGGTCTCTCCAGTCCAAGGATTCATTTCTTATTATTCTTCATAAGTATGCTGTAGCTGACTTCAGACGCACCAGAGGAGGGCGTCAGATCTTGTTACGGATGGTTGTAAGCCACCATGTGGTTGCTGGGATTTGAACTCATCACCTTCGGAAGAGCAGTCGGGTGCTCTAACCGGCTGAGCCATCTCACCAGCCCCCTCAAGCATAGTCATTATGTGCATAGTCCAATGGGCCTTCAATGGGCCAGGGCCCTCCTTCATTGATCACTAATTCAGAAAATGCCTTACAGCTGGATCTTTTTTTTTTTTTTTTTTTTTTTAGTTTTTGAGACAGGGTTTCTCTGTATAGCCCTGGCTATCCTGGAACTCACTTTGTAGACCAGGCTGGCCTCTAACTCAGAAATCCGCCTGTCTCTGCCTTCCGAGTGCTGGTATTAAAGGCGTGTGCCACCACGCCCTGGCTTTACAGCTGGATCTTATGGAGGCATTTCCTCAATTGAGCCTCCTTTCTCTCTGATAACTCCAGCTTGTATCAGGTATGTAAAACTTGCCAGGATAGAAATCATTTGTATTTTTCAGGTGTCTATAATATGTTACAACAATGTATATAGTAAAGATGTGCCACTCCGATCAAATTACCTGATTCTCAACTGAATATGGTAATGGTTTAGATAAGAAAGATCACAGATAAAGTCTGTAAACGTACAGAATGGAGAAGGTCAGAGAGGAAAGTGCAGGCATTGGGTAGTCAGTAGGTAAAATATAATCTGGAAAATTCACTTATAACTGGAGATTGTTTATAGAAGGGATAGTATACAATGAGCTCTAGCAGCTGTGATTTCATTTAAAAATAAGAGCTCAATTTGACAAGTATTTCTATTTTAAAAATGACAGTAAACTGGGCAGTGGTGGGGCACACTTTTAATCCCAGCACTTGGGAGGCAGAGGCAGGCGGATTTCTGAGTTCAAGGCCAACCTGGTCTTCAGTGAGTTCCAGGACCCTGTCTCAAAAAACAACAACAAAAAGAGACAGTAAATAAATAAAATCAGCCTACAAGCAGGATGACCTAACAAATAGAATATGAGCATTTCAGCTGACTTTGAGTTCTTTGCCCGTCTTTTTCCTAGTGAGGGTTACTTTAAACTACATACCTCTTTGCAAACTCTCACAGAAACAATAAGTATGTTAACTATTTTGGACTGTTGTCCCCCGACCCCCTACCAAAGGCTTGCTAATGACCTTCAGCTAGGGTATCAGAGATGATCAAGAGTTAGTTCAGAAACGGTTACCTATATTTTTCAATAATAGTAAATTCTTTGAATGTAATATTTTTAAGGTAGCAAGTTTCACACTGATAACATCAGAGTAAACCATTTTGTTGCCTAATGTACATCACCAAAATTGAGCAGACACAGACCAGATGGTTAGCTTCTAATAAAGGTTCATATTTCTCATATAATAAATACTTCTATAAAGATTTTCTGGGAAGAAATGCCCAGAGATTACTGCAGGCAAGCCCCATAATAATAGAGGCAAAATGCTGTCTCCTAGAAGCTCTGCCCTGACTGTAAAATCAGATAGGTTGAGAGCGAGCTGCAACATATCCACCAAAGTTATAATTAACGTTAACTTGAGAAATAGAGTCGTGGCTCCGCTTAATGTTGGATTCCGTTTGATCTTAATTGAAAGGAGGCACCAGTTACAGGAAACAGACCCTTCATTGAAAAGGCCTTGTAATATGTTTAGAATTTCCCAAGAAACAAAAGAGATCTTGAGAGAGAGTGGAGACAGTTGGAAGGGAATTTAAGCCCCTAACGCTTCCCAGCAGTGAAGCTCTGTCTTGCTTTGGGTGTCTTAGCTCTGGCCTTTATCCTCCCAACCACGAGAGACTCCACAAGTTTAACTCTCTGTTCCCTTGCCTTTCTTTTTGTTACCTCTGTTATCTCTGTCACAGACCACCCACTTGTGAGGTTTTATTCCCCCGACTCTTTCCCTTTTCCTTTCTCCCCTCTTTCTCTTACTCATAAATTAGCTTGTGCTGGCCTTGAGTAGTTCATCATCCTCCTGCCTCATACTTCTTAACGCATTTGTTAGAGTTTGGCTTTTTCAAAGAAAGTAGTGAGGTGTAGGGGGAAAGCAATGACTATAGAACAGTAAGAAATAAAAATAAAAACATGAAGAAAACAAGCTCATCAAGTGTTCGATTCCCGGGCACTTAGTGCAATCTAGACCCGAGCTCTGGGTCTCGCAGCACACGGTTTAACAGGAGTGGCAGAGGCTGGACAGAATAGGCTTCTGAAGGAGAGAGGACTACTCATAAACTCTCCGTGTTTGACTGCGGGTTTAAATGCTGAATAGGGATTTGCCAGATTAAGAGAAAGCGAGGTACTGGTAGCACAGGGAACCAGTTTGAGCAAGAGAATGCATGTGGGGACGAGCAAGCATTTTAAGAGCTGTGTATAAAAACTATTATGGAGTGGAAGTGACGCGCAGTGCAGTGGAGACACTGCTGGTGAAAGGCACTCGATTTGCATGCTAACCTACTTGGACTGTCTTCTGCAGCCTGTAGAGCAAGGGATTGCTAGGTAAAAGGGGCACAGCTCTGAAGCATGAGTTGGCAGAAAGAGGCATGGTGTTAGAAGATAGGACTCCCGAGAGAGTTCTGTCGGGGCTGGGAAGCGGTGGTAAGGTTAGATGCAGAGAGTAGGAGATAGAGAGGCACGCACATGTCAGTGCCTGCAGGAAGATGGAATGAGCCTGGGCCACAGGCTCACAGACTTGTCAGCTCTCCTCAGCCTCTTTCTCGTTCTTCCTGTTTTCTATTTAGACAGAAATTTCTATACATGGGCATAAATGCTGCTCAGCTTGAGACGACGGTGCATAGCCATAAACCCGGCACTTGGGAGGTGGAGGTGGGAGAGTCCAAAGTTCAAGGTTATCTTCAGCTACTTGAGGCTGAGAGATAAGGAGGCATTATGTGGAAAAGAAGTAAACAACGAAACACACAAAAGGACACAATTGCTTAAGGACAGCAGTTATAGTCCATGCCATCAATTCTATTTACTCTACTACATTTGTTTATTTATTTATTTATTTATTTAATTATTTAATTATTATTTATTTATTTTTTGGTTTTTCTTTTTTTTTTTTTTTTTTTGGTTTTTCAAGACAGGGTTTCTCTGTATAGCCCTGGCTGTCCTGGAACTCACTTTGTAGACCAGGCTGGCCTCGAACTCAGAAATCCGCCTGCCTCTGCCTCCCGAGTGCTGGTTTATTTTTATTTTCTCTATTTTTTCTTCTCCTTTTTGTTTTGTTTTTTTTTTTTTCTTCTTAAAAAAGAATTTTGGGTGTATGTTTGGGCAAATGTATATGATGTAGTATGCATGTGGAAGCCAGAAGGTAACTCCTTTACTTTCTCCCTCTCCCCTTGACGCCCCACCCCTACTCCCCACCCCCTACCCCACACCTCCCTGATTTTTGAGACAGTGTTTCTTTGTGTGTTCCTGGATATCCTGGAACTCTGTCCCTCTCTGTAGACCAGGCTAGCCTCGAACTCACAGAGATCCATCTGCCTTTTCCTCCTGAGTGTCACAACCAGAAGTGTGCCTTGGCTTGGCCAGACTATGATCCCCAAGAGTGAATTTTCACCTTCTACATTGATGAGGTCGGCTCTTCCTTGTTTCTATGGAGTTGAATACTCCAGGCTAGCTGTCCTGTAGACCTCCCGCTGATTTTCTTTCTTTCTCCCCCTCCCCACCCCCGCCCCCAGGGTTTCTCTGTATATCCCTGGGTGTCCTGGAACTCACTTTGTACACCAGGGTGGCCTCGAACTCAGAAATCTGCCTTCCTCTGCCTCCTGAGTGCTGGGATTAAAGGTATGCGCCACCACCGCCCCGGCACCCGCTGATTTTCTATTTCTCTCTAGCCATCTCTCGGTAGGAGAGCTGGAAGTACAGATGCATGTCACCTTGTCCGCACAGGCATTTTCAGCTGATGAGTCATTCCCTAGCCCCTCCCCCCATACACATTGAAAACAAGTTTCAAACATCAGCTTTCCTTGGTGCAGTATTCCTGCAAGTGCCAAGGGTTAGTGGCACACTCCTGTAATCCTAGCCCTCGAAAGATGTAGCAGAAGGATTAGAAATGTATGGCCACCCTAAACTCCATATTAAGTTTGAGTCTTGCCTGGTTTACATGAGATTTGTCTCAAAAAACAAGCCAAACAAAAAAACAGCAACAATAACGACAAAAACCAAACCAAAAGAATTCTATGTGAGTCCCAAGATAAAAGAAATTTTTATCTCCCATTTCCATATATTTACCAAACTCATAAGATTTAATATTGTACACATCCCCTGTTGTAACATTTCTCAGTAGCTCCAGTGATGTGTGTGTAAGCATGCATACCAATTTTATTTGTTAGTCTATCATCTATCTATCTATCTATCTATCTATCTATCTATCTATCTATCTATCGTTTGTTGAGACAAGGGTTGTTTTTTTTTTTTTTTTTAATTTGTTCTGGCTGAGAACTTGCTATGTAGACCAGGCTGGCCATGAATCCATGGAGATCCTCCTGCCTCTGTCTGTCTAGTGCTGGGATCAAAGGAGTATGCCTGCCTCAAACCCCTTGAAGGCTCAGTCATTTGCTTGTCATTCCTTTAGCATCGTTGCATCTGAAGTAGCGCCTCCTCTTGTTAGATGGCTCTGTCATTTTATAGCATTTATCATGCTCAGTTTGGTTGTCTGGGAGAAGATCCTGTTTTGCTTTTTCTCATTGTCTCTGTCGTGGTGAGATTTTTTGGTAAATCTTCCTGGTGCTGCAGTGTACTACCCACTGAATCTTTCTAAGGACTGAAAATGTGAGCTTCTCCCATTATTGGTATGGGTGACAGGAAGTCTGAGCAGTTCTTTACAGTGGAGTATTCCAGATTACCTCATTGTCAAGTTGCCATTTCCTTTTGCAGTTGTTAAGCAATCTGTGGGAAGACAGTATTTTAAACATCTCTCCAGTGCTTCTTAAGAACCTTCCACCCGGGCTGGAGAGATGGCTCAGAGGTTAAGAGCACTGACTGCTCTTCCAAAGGTACTGAGTTCAAATCCCAGCAACCACATGGTGGCTCACAACCATCCGTAAAGAGATTGGACGCCCTCTTCTGGTGTGTCTGAAGACAGCTACAGTGTACTTAAATATAATAATAATAAATAAATCTTTAAAAAAAAGTGTTTACTGCCATTCCATTAAAATTAAAAAAAAAAAAAAAAAAAAAGAACCTTCCACCCTATACATGTAGCTGTCCTTGAATGACCACACCACGACTTGGTTTGTTGGTTTCTTTATTTTGCTAGTTGAGACTGGGGGGGGGGGGTGGATGTCTCACACAGTTAAGACTGGCCCCAATCTCACCATGTAGGCAAAGACAATTTTGAACTATTGATCCTTCTGTATCTTCTCACTACATGATGCCTGGCTTGCCATGTTTTTAAAGTTAAAAAATTGCTCACAAATATCTGAATTTCAAAATTCTCATTGAGAATTGGATAATTTAATATTACTAGAACCATGTTTCTAAACTGAGTAACCACTAGCATCCTAAAAAACAAGCCTGTGATTTCTTTTTGTTTTTGTCTTGTTTTTTCTTTCACTAAAAATAGATTATTTGCATACAGTATATTCTGATTCTGGGTTCCCTTCCCTCAGCACCTCCCAGGACCTCCCCATCTCTCCACCCTCTCTAACCCACATCCATTCTGCTTGTTAGAACACAGGCAGGTATCTAAAATAAAATACAATAAAATGGAAACAGGCAAGTCAGAATAGGACCAAAGAACCAAACAAGAAAAAAGAAAAAAATAATAAGAAAAAGAAAAAAAGCACAAGAAACACACACAAATACAGAGACACACGAGTTTACACACATAGGAATCTCATAAAAACAAAACTTGAGGCCATTTTGTGTGTGGGGGGGTATATGCAAAAGACCTATAAGGAGGGGGGAACCCCCAAACCAAAAACCAAACAAAAAAAACCCACCCTGAAACAACATCATTAGACAAAGAATCTCTAAAGATGTCCCTAGGTTTGTTTTCTATTGGCTGCTTAGCTAGGAACAGGGCTGGCCCTTAAGAGTGGTTTCTCAGAGAAAACCAATTTTGTACTTGCAAGTGGCTATCAATTGGAGATGGCTTCTGGGTTAGGGATGCATCCATTTTTCTCAGCTCTAGAACCCTGTCTGATGCAGACTGGTACAGGCCCTGTACACACTGCTTCAGTCTCTGTGAGTTCATATAGGCTGGTCTGGTTTTGTCTAGAAGGCCTTGATTCTTGATGCCTTGGTGATCTCCATCCCCACTGGCTCTTACACTCTGCCTCTTCTTCTTCTTCAGAGTTCTTTGAGCCTGAAGAAGAAGGAGTCGATGGAGACAGCGTAATTTAGGGCTGAGTGATTCCAAGATCTCTCATTCTCTGTACATAATGTCTGTCTGGTCTCTGTGTTCCCATCTGCTGCAGGAAGAAACTTCTCTGATGATGGCCGAGCAATGCACAGATTTGCTTCCTTGGCTTATGTCCGGTCCTATGACTTCAGTTTGCATGTTTCTGCAAGTCCCTGTATACTGACATGCAGAATCTCATATGGACTCCCACCTCTGAAAATAAAAGTTACAGGAGACTATTGCTTTGCTTTGATATTTTTAAAATGTATATATTTTTTGATGGTAGGACTTCAAGGAAGGCGTTGTGTCTGCTAGGCAGTGTCTCTACCACTGAGCACACCAGAAATCATTATTTTGGACTTAATTTCTTTATCAGTCTCTAATAGGTCGGGGTGAATACCAAATGGACTGGGATCCTTGCTCTAAGTTTGCTGAGTAACAGTAAGGTCCCACCGAAAGTACAAGAAGTAACAGAAGGCAAAGGCTTTATTCGGAACCTGCAGCCCTTCCACACTTAGATTGGTTGCTCTCCTGGGCAGTTCTGAGTAAAGAGAAAGATCTTGCTGGTAAAGTTTTCATCCCTGTGGACAAAAGAACCAGGGGGACTTCCCTCTTTGCTAGGATCAGTTCCTCCTCAATGCTAGGCATCCTGGATTGTTAACTTGCATGAATTTCCCTCTGTTCTTTGTCCAAAAGGAGAAATGGGGGTGGGGGTGGGAGAAAGAGTCCTTTGTGCCAAAATTTGTCATCAGAATTAAACTAATCTGAACTTCTGAGGAATCAGGATTAAAAAGAAATAGTCAAATTTCTCAAGCAGGTGTGCTTCAGTTATACAATGATGTTCCCTCTGCTGATTCCTGCCAAAGACAAGGCAACCAACGCGTGCTAATAGAACAGATGTTCATTCTACTGTTCTGTCTTCTTCTCCTCCACCTTACAAAGCCAGTGGCTTTCACATGACTAACTTGCCTTTCTGTTTTGCTAAAGAGACAAAGTCTCTTGTAGCCCAGGTTGGTCTTTAACTCATCTTCTGAAGAGGCTGGCCTTGAGTTCCTGATTCTCCTCTCTTCCCTCAATGCTGGGATCAGTCTTTTTTCACTATACCTCAATTTGCTTTTCTCCCCCTTCCTTCCTTCCTTCCTTCCTTCCTTCCTTCCTTCCTTCCTTCCTTCCTTCCTTCCTCCCTCCCTTTTCCTTATTTCCTTCCCTCCTTCTCCTCTTCCTCCTCCTCTTCCTCCTCCTTCTTTTTGGACAGTGTCTCTTGTTGTGGGGTCAGGCCACCAGCTAAATATGCCTTGCCGACCATTGCAAGAATGCCAAGATTATAGGCATGGGCCACCTTGTATAGTTTCACTTTTTGGTTGCTTGGTGTGTGTTTCATCTTTTCACCTTTTATGGTTAAAAAACAACCACCTTTCCTTCCTTCCTTCCTTCCTTCCTTCCTTCCTTCCTTCCTTCTTTTTTTTTTTTTTTTTTTTTTTTTTTTTTTTTTTTTTTTTTTTTTTTTTTTTTTTTTTTTTTTTTTTTTTTTTTTTTTTTTTTTTTTTTTTGGTTTTTCGAGACAGGGTTTCTCTGTGTAGCCCTGGCTGTCCTGGAACTCACTTTGTAGACCAGGCTGGCCTCGAACTCAGAAATCCGCCTGCCTCTGCCTCCTTTAATCCCAGCACTTGGGAAGCAGAGGCGGGTGGATTTCTGAGTTTGAGGCCAGCCTGGTCTACAAAGTGAGTTCCAGGACAGCCAGGGCTATACAGAGAAACCCTAACTTGAAAAACCAAAAAAAAAAAAAAAAAAAGGCTGGAGACAAAGTTTAGTACTGCTCTGGCAGAGGACTGAGTTCAATTCTCAGCATGCATCAGAGGCTTCCAAGCACCTGAATCTAGAGGTCTAGAGGGATCTAGTGCCACATATATCAATAACATTTATGTGTTATTAATATATTAATGATATATTATAATATTAATAACATGTGTTAACACCTAATTAAAAATTGAAATAAATAAATCTTAGTTGGGTGTGGTAGTATATGATTTTAATCCCAACACTCTGGAGGTAGAGGCAGGGAATCTTTGTGAAATTGAGTCCAGTTTGAGGTCAGCCTGTCCTACAGAGTGAGTTCAAGGACAGCCAAAACTACATATCAGGACCTTTGACAAAACCCCAAACTAACAAACAAACAAACAAAAATAAAGATAAAAGTCGGGTGTGATGGTACATTCCTGAACTCCCTATGTTTGGGAGGTAGAGGCTAGATCTTGAGAAGTTCAAGGGTAACCTGAGCTACTTATCTCAGACCTTATCTCCAAAAACCAATACAAGGGTGGGGCTGGAGATGACCTGGTGGTGAAGAGCACCTGCTGCTCCTCTAGAGGACCCAGGCTTGATTCTCAGCACCGGAGTGACAGCTCACAGCTGTCTGCACTTCCAGTCCCAGGGCATCCATCACCCTCTTCTGGTCTCTTTGGATACCAGTCAAGCACGTGGTGCACACACATATGTGTAGATAGAACACTCATACACATAAAAAAAGATAATTTTTTTTCGGTTTTTCGAGACAGGGTTTCTCTGTATATCCCTGGCTGTCCTGGAACTCACTCTGTAGACCAGGCTGGCATCGAACTCAGAAATCCGCCTGCCTCTGCCTCCCAAATGCTGGGATTAAAGGCGTGTGCCACCACTGCCTGGTTAAGGTAATTTTTTTTAAAGGAAAACAAAAGAAGGTAAAGATTCCTGCTCCCAAGCCTGAGGGTTTGTTAAATCCCTGGAACCCACTTGGTGAGAGAGGAGAACTGACTGCTGTGTACTTTTTTTTTTTTAAAGTAAATAAAAAATGGAATTAAAGGCAGGGTGTGGTGGTCCATGCCTTTCATCCCAGCAGAGGCAGGCTGATCTCAATGTTCAAGGTCAGCCTGGTCTACAAAGTGAATTCCAAGAAAGCCAGAATACACACACACATACACACACACACAAACCTGTCTCAAAAACAAAAACAAACAAACAAATAAAGGTTAATTAAAAACAAAACAACAACATTCCAAGGTTCTAACTGAATATATTATATGTGTGGTTGTAATAGTTACAACACTGTCTGCATTTATTTAGAATAAAAATGACTAGCTTATCATTCATCTTTTGTTCCCTGGATGTAGCACCCATTAAATATCCAATAAGTGTGTTGGATGAATAAATAAGGGAGTGAATCATAAGAATAACAACAGTCACTTGTCAACATGTACCTGAGGAGGAAAATGCTCGCCAGTCAAACAATGGGAACCTCTATGGAAAAGAAAGGAGGAGTCAGAGGAGGAGGAGGAAGAGCAGGAGGAGGAGGAGAGGAAGGAAAGGTTGTTGAGTTCTGTTGACTAGGTGGTGAGGAACAGTGGAGAAAGCAGTCACCTTGGGAGAATTCTGCGAACAAAGGCAGGAAGGTGGCCAGAGGCTCCATGAAGGAGAGATTGACAGTGAGGGTGGCATCAGAGCCAGGACTGGGCAACTAACTCATGGTAACAGACATAGGAGAGGAGCAGCAGCTTCTCTGTCGGGCTGTAGCACAGGCTAAGGAAGGTGAGAGGAAAATAGAGTTGGGACGGTTTGTTCCCTGTTCAGACAGAGCGAGTGCTTGTGGAAGGTTGCTCTGCAGGCGTTTCGCTCGGTTGTCTGGGGTTGCGATTAACGTGCTCAGTAGATCCAAACATTCCACGGGAAATAGCGGCAGCCTGCAGTAATTTGAAAGTCTGCCTTTAGGCTGTAACTTGAAACTGCGTTTCGGTGGTTTGAGACAGTCTGCAGCTGGCCGGGGAGGCAGACCCCAGAAAAAACAGGAGCTGGTAGTAGGCGCGGACTCTGGCTAGTCTGGGTTAGGATGCAGAGATGCTAAATGGTCTGACCCACCGTAATCACGAAAGGTTCACATCAGACGTTAAGGAGCACTTCTGAATCATCAGAAGGAGTCCCAGAAACAGCCAATCTAACATGCAAACCAGGTACCACACGTTGAACATGTTGATTTACATTTGTGAAGATGCCCTTCTCAGAATGGAGAAGCCCTGCTTCAGTAGCTACTTCTGGATAAGACAAGCTACAGTGGCCAAGCTCAGCTGTGATTGATAGCCATATTCCTTCCAAGTGTTTGCACTTGAAAGCTGTAGTGTTCTGATGTGAAGGATAACTTTAATCCTTGGCTACATTTTCATATAACTATCAAGATATTATATTGTTCCCCAACTAGCATTACTTTGTACCCGTTAGAGGGAATTGTTGCAGGGAAGTTAATCACCAACAAGGAACATTCCCCTGTTATCAACAGGAGGAGATTCCTTCCAGGGCGTGTGAGGGTGTGTGTGTGTGTATACATTCTTCATTTTGCCTTCCTTCAGGATTTTGCTGTTCTCGAAGAGCAAAAGGTTTTGATTTAACGTCGGCGATGTGAGAGTCACCCAAAAATTATTTCGAGAGCTATCTAGGCTTATTTTAAGATTTTATTATACACTCTTTCCAGACCTCAGCTCAGTTTGCTCAGCTGTCAGAATCTGCTCCTTAGAGAGCAAGTGTGCCAGTTGTACTGGGGCCAAATAAGATAACACCTGTCTTCAGAGACTCAGGTCTGAGAATAGGAGACCAAGAGGTTAAAAAATAACTGGGCCTGGGGGCTCATGCCTGTTACCCTAGTAGCAGCTTTGTGGCTGGTCTCAGCTTAGTTTCTGGTCTCTAAATTGAGAACTAATCGTGTGCAGGTCCTTTAGTGTTTAATGAGATATTATTTATACAGTTCACAGCAGGTTGCTGTTTAATATTCAGTGAGAGCAAGGCACCCTTATTTAAATATTATTTATTAAAGAGAGGCCCTTCAGAGACGCCTTTCAATTTTAATTCTCTCTCTCATTCTTTCTCTCTCTCCACTTATATACCTATCATATATCTATCATCTCTCATTCTACTTATTGTGTATATGGGGAGGAGTTGGTTGCCATGGGTGTTGAGGTCAGAGAACAACCTGAAGGAATTGGTTCTCTCCCACCATCTGAGTCTTGGGGATTGAATTCAGGACCTTGGCTAATGTGTGAGGGAAGCAAATGCCCTTAACCACTGAACCATCTCACTGTCCCCAAGATACCCCTATTGAAGGTATTCTTATATTCATATCCTATGGCAAAACTACAGGAACATAGTGCTCGGTAGCCTGATACTTTTTTTTTTTTTTTGGTTTTTCGAGACAGGGTTTCTCTGTATAGCCCTGGCTGTCCTGGAACTCACTCTGTAGACCAGGCTGGCCTCGAACTCAGAAATCCGCCTGCCTCTGCCTCCCGAGTGCTGGGATTAAAGGCGTGCGCCACCACACCCGGCTAGCCTGATACTTTTAATGTATGTTTTTTTTTTTTTCTTTTAAAGCATTATATAGCTGTGCTAATTACTCTTTCTTGTTGTGATAAAATACTTGATAGAAGCAACTAAAGGAATGGGATGACTATTTTGTCTCAGTTTCCATTGGGCACCATAGGTAAGGCACGTTGAAGTTTGTAGCAGCAGGAACATGGGAATTATCACTTCTGGATGGATTGGGACACAGGGCTGATAGCCTACCTTTAATAACATTCATACATCCACTTGCTGGGCTCTGTATCTCAAAGGTTTTCAAACTTCCCAAAACAATGTGACCAGCTGGGGACCAAGTGTTCCAACCCAAGAGTGTAAAAGGGCCCATTTCTGCTTCCTACCAGAACAGTAGCTAATGGTGGCTTAGCACATATACAGAATATGTTCTTTCATCTCATATGTGGATATTAAGGTTATACATTTTGAATATTCTTTTTTCTTTTGGTAGCTCAGCTATTTTAATGAGGAGAATTTATAATTTTACATAAGGGAGTTTACTTTTGGGGATATAAAAGGCATTTTTTTTCCCTACCAGTAATAGAGTCTCTTGAGAGCTGGCTTGTTCTGGTATAGCGACATTGACCAGCCGTGTTTATTTAAAATACCTGGCAGATTTCCTTGAACGTCTCTTCTTGAATAGACACAGGAGACATAACATACAAATGGTTTGTTTTGAAACTCTGGCTCTCCACATCCGTAAAATAAAGGTTCTGGATGTGAAAATTCCCTAGTTCTTTTATTTATTTATTTTTATGAGACAGGTTCTTTCTGTGCAGTCTAGGGTGGTGAGGAACTCACAGAGATCTTCCTGCCACTGTCAGCTTGCTTGCTGAGGTTAAAATTGTGCTGTGATTAATATGTGGGCCACTGTGGCTCCTTGTTCTTTTGTGAGACAGGGTCTCATTTAGCCCCACCCAGGTTGGCCAGGAACTGGCTGAGGCTGACCTTGAATTCTTGGTCCCCTTCCAACTTTGGAGTACAAGGATTGTAGGTCGACCTGTGTACTACCACTCTGGTTTTGATTTTTATTTTTTGATGCAGGGGCAGATCCAGGATCTCCTGTATGATAGCCTAGAATTTGAACAACAGCTGCTGACATTCTTAATCAAAAATTCCCTAGTTCCTTCTGAGGGTTTTGTTTTAAAACATTCCTCCTATAAAGTTCCATTAGATCGTCATTTTCTTAGGTTTTCAGCCAAAAAGTGATATTATGTGTGTAAAGTCATGTTGATTTCCATGTGGCTTTATTATGAAGTGATGTTTATTTAGATATTTCTGAGCCCAACAGAAGCCGGAAAACACTGGAGAATAGGCAGTTCATTAAAGATCGCCAAGGCTCTGTTCCTCAAAACAATAAATACAACCTAGAACCATAGCTATGAGATACTCGGTGAGCTCAAAATGACCAAGTCACTCCTGTGTAGGACATTCTGTGCTTCACAAAATGTGTCTCTGCCGAGCTTCAGAAACAATGAGCCATCTCAACCTTGGCCTCTTCCACTGCCTGGAGACAAAACTAGGCAATGGATGGAGCAGGGCCTCATTAAAAAGTGATGATGAGAGACGAACGAGTGACTTAAGTATGTGAGAGTTTGGAAAATGTAAAGGCAACAGGCACTGGAGGAGAAGAGCTAGCACCTACGAAGCTGACTTCATCATTCCCCGAAGGTCTTGTTAATTAGGTGAGACCATTTTTAAATAAGCAGCTTAATCTCATCCATGTATCAAGGATCTCCTCAGTGTTTAGGAAAGATTAGGTAACTTGAGAATTTAATAAAAATAATTAGAACAACTATTTCAGTAGGTCAATAGGGTTGTTTGAAATCCTTCTTAAACATAAACATTCCACCATATACAGTGATGGAAATAAATAAAATGTAGGGGGCTGGAAACATGTCTCAGTGACTGAGAGTATTTGCTCTGAAAGTGAGAGGTCCTGGGTTTGAATCTGTCTTAGTCAGGCTTTCTATTCCTGCACAAACATCATGACCAAGAAGCAAATTGGGGAGGAAAGGGTTTATTCAGCTTACATTTCCACGTTGCTGTTCATCACTAAAGGAAGTCGGGACTGGAACTCAAGCAGGTCAAGGAGCAGGAGCTGATGCAGAGACCATGGAGGGATGTTTTTTACTGGCTCTCTTCCCCTGGCTTGCTCAGCCTGCTCTCTTATAGAACCAAAACTACCAGCCCAGAGATGGTACCACCCACAAGGGGACCTTCCCCCTTGATCACTAATCGAGAAAATGCCTTACAGCTGGATCTTGTGGAGGCATTTCCCCAACTGAAGCTCCTTTCTCTGTGATAACTCCTGCTGTGTCAAGTTGACACAAAACTAGCCAGTACAGAATCCCTACGTCTACATACAAGAAAAACTGGGCATGGCTGCTCGTGCCTGTAGCCCCTGTACTGAGAAAGGAGGGGGGCGGTACAGATCCTAAGAGCTAGCTATCCAGGCAGCCTACCAAAAAGGGCAAATTTCTTATTGGGTAGGAGACTTTGTCTCAAACATAAAGCAAGAGAGCAAGAGAAGAAACTCCCACTCTGGTCTCCGTATGTGTGCACATAGATAGAGGAACATGCTCAGATGCACACAACACACATAAAGCACATCACACACACACACACACACACACACACACACACACACACAAATAAGAAAATAAATAAAATATAGGTCTGGGGTATAGCTCAGTGGTGAAACACTGACTAGAAATGTAAAGTCTTGGGTAGGATCTTCAGCAAAACAAAACAAAACAAAACAAAACAAAACAAAATCTTAACAAAATGAATCAAACTACAAACAAACCCAAATATAACCCACGAAATAACTAGAGATGGTAAGCCACTGTGACTGTCTGTATTGTTCTAAAAATGAGTTAGTCTTTAACAATATCTATAGTCACAGTGACACCGAAGCAAACAGGTACATTCATTTGGTCTATTTTTGAAACGCAATGTTGTAATGGCTTTCAAAATATTAAACTATTTTGTTATGACATACTGGTGTTTCTCCTGTGGAGGCTAAGTAAGAGAGTAATTTTAGGCCGCAGTAAAGATGAATTTGAAGTTCAAATTCAACGTTTCAGTGAGATACTATTGTATCTTTGGGTTTGCTCAGTGAACCCACAGGTCTTGAAATGCTTACTGAACGATCAAAGAGCTTTCATTATGGTGGGGATTAACTAGGTAGACATTTAGAAGTATGTGTGTCACCACTGTGTGTGAGTGTGTGTACACTTGCGTGTACACACATGATTGCTGCTGCATGACTGTCAGGGTCAGAGGACAAGTAGAGGAGTCAGTTTTCTCCTTCCACTGTGCATGCTGAGGGATTAAACCCATGCCATTAGCCTTGGCCACAAGAGCATTTACCCACCAAGCCATGTCGCAGGCCTGCCGTAGATGTATCAATGAGACAAATAGTTTGGATCCTTAAGAAACCACGTGCGACTGAGACAGCACGGAGAATCTCTTCCTCTGGTTTATGTTCCTTTTTCCTGGACCCCATTCAATGGAAATTTATTGAGTAGATAAATCTGCTTCTAAAACTGTAGGTAAGAGAAAAAGAGAGATAATGTAAAAATTAAAACGTCATTAATCTGGTTTTAAGAGCAAAAGGAAATGGACACTTGGCTGAAGATTAAGAAGTCAGTGGAGAAATTTTCAACAGTTACAGATTTAGCCAGAAGTCCTGGCTGGATGAGGGCTGTAAACAAGTTGTACTTTTAAGTTCTCCAAATTCTGTCACATTCATTAATCATATTTTACAATTAAAGCAGTGCCAAAGCCACGCCCTTTAAAGGTTTTCTAGGCTTTTCTCTCTTTACTCTTCTTCCTAATGATTTAAATTTTACTTTTGCGCCTTTTGCGGTTTCTGTCTTCTGTTTCCTTTCCCTGTCTCTTGCGTTTGGCTCACAGCTCAAACGAATGGAAGCACGCTACTCAATGAAGCACGCCCCTCCACATTTAATTTATTGCGTCATGAAAAAAATCTTTATCAACCATTTTCAGGCTGAGTTGGGAGGACCGCCAGAAGTTTCCTTTCTGTAGCAATTTCCAGGCCAGCCAAAGACCTTGTCCCTAAAAACAATTACAAACACCTCAAACAAACCCCAAGGACCACTTTCAAGTACAAGGAACATGGGCTGACTGTTTGAAGGAAACTACGGCCATTATTTCCCAACCTCCTCCTCTTCTTCTAGTAAGTACGAAAGAAACATTGCCTTATTCACAGAGCAGGATAGTTCACCTCATAGCATACATGTGGATAAAATCATGTCACAGTACATATTTTTGTATTGTGACAGAGTCTGTATATATTGTCTAAGTGGGCCTCAGATGCTTGGCCCTCTCACTTTAGCTTCTGGAGAAGCTAGGCATACAGAGAGCACAGCCAAGCTTGCCTCTGAGATAGATAATAGCATTTCACAAAGGTTGGCCATTTTGAGGGCATACTTGCATAGGGATAGTTAATGTGTAAATTATCAATAGCTGTACAAACTGTGTATAAAAAAAAACAACAACCCATGCATACTAGAATATTAAATGCCTTTAATCCCAGCACCTGTAAAGCAGAGGCCGAGGGATCCCTGTGAATGTGAGACCAGCTTAGCCTGACATAGTGAAGTTTAGGCTAGTGGATGCTATATAGTGAGATCCAGTCTCAAAAAAAAATCAAAATAAACCAGGCAGTGGTGCCACATACCTTTAATTCCAGCACTTAAGAGGCAGAGGCAGGCTGATCTCTGAGTGGGAGGCCAGCCTGCTCTACAGTTCTGGCAGAGCCAGGGTTACACAGAGAAGTCCTGTTTTGAAAAATCCAACCAACAAACAAAAATGTAGAATAAAATAAACACAAAATAAAGGGTGCTATAGAACATTAACAATAAAATGATTGTTACTGTTAATCAAATCCTTGATACTTACAATTACTTACAAATCAACACACAAACTGTCATTTAAAAACAAAGACTTTAAGACATACTTTAACAATAGGTGAAAACATGAATTTAACATGTTGGCTTTGACTTTGATATTTCATGAAGCTTCTGAAAAATGTTCCTCGTCCTTTGTATTTGATTTGAGCATTTCACCTGATTCTCCTTTAGGAGCTGACAATCGGGAATGATGGAGCCCTCTGTGTGACTTTAAAGGTATGTCCTGGAGACTATTATTCAAGCTGTAGCTGAAAGGTGACCCATGCAGTAGGAGGCAGTTACAGGTTTGCTATCTCTGCCATCCGTCAGAGCTGTGCTATCAGCTTTGGGCAGGACTGAGTCTGGTGGTGGGGATTTTAGGGCAGAGGAGAAGGCAAGGGAGGCACGTGGTTTTCTTCAAAGTTTAAAAAAAAAACGTAGCTGAGTGAAAACTTGTCCTACGTTCCATGCGTTTCCTCTATGATCTCTCTATTTAAATCCCCTGGTTTGGACAAACTGAAGAGTCAGTTTATCTAACAGATGAAGTCGCAGGACAGGATGTCATTCTAACTGATGCTCGCTTTGTTGACATTTCAGACAAACTCTGGACTTTTTATGTAAATACAATCGTCACCATATTTTTAACTTAGCTGATAAAGTTATGGCTAGGGGCGGAAGCGCTCGCTCGCTAGCCGTGCGGTTCCAGGCTGAGGCTGTGTGCCCAGACGTTTGTCTTTTAAACTTTCATGCTGATCTTGTTTAGGAGAAATAAGACAGATTTTTCGAGAACTGAGGATGAAGGATATACACAGCACAGGAGGTGGTGACAGAGCTGGGACCCGGAACTGTTTAAAAACAACCATATCTTAAAAAAAAAAAAAAAAAAAAGTGGAAGGGCTGAGGCGCGTGCTTACCAGAAAAGCCATCTCACCAGCTTTATTCGTTGGGCTTTTTAGATGTGTTGTCCTTTAGCCCAGGTTGCCTTCAAACTCTGTACGTAGCTGAGATTAACCATGAATTTCTGACCCTCTGCCTCTACCTCCCAGGAATTACAGGCCTGAGTCAGCACTCCGTTTACAGTGTACTGGGGCTCAAAGCCAGGGCCTTTGCTTGTCAAAACACAAACATTCTACCAATGGAGCTATACCTCAGTCCTTTTGGGGGGGATTGTTTTGCTTTGTTTTGTTTGAGCCCCGTACTGTGTAGCCCAGGTTGGACTCAACTCACCTCCTGATTGAGCCTTCCAAGAGCTAGGATTTCATGTACTATGATACCCATCTTGATAGGGAAGAGAAAGAAGGAGGGGGGGGAAGGAAAGAGAGAGGGGGAGGAAGAAAAGAGAGGTGAGGAGATTTGAGAAGAATAAAGAGAGTAGGTGGGATGGAGCAGTGTGTAAATATGATCAAGAAACAACTGAGAGCTTTTAATGTACCAAAAGGAGACAGACTCGGTGGTGGCCCTGCCCACATCGTGATTCAGAATGTGTGGTGGCCGATGATGGAAGTGACGTCACTGCGGAATAGGGAGACATGAGCAGTGGTTCCGTGTAGGTTTCAGCAAGTAGTCCTGTGCAGTCAGGTGCGGGGTCTCCAGTGTCTGCCTCCCTTACCTACCCTAATTCTTCCTGCCTAAAGAAAATGAGTCATGTATGCTAGGCCTGGGGATGTAGTTTTGTGGTGGAGCTCTGACCTAATGTATAAAGCCATGGGTTTGGTTCTAGACCAGTTCTACCACCCCCCACCCACACTCCATCCCCGCACAAAGGCCTCTGAGTCCACTTCTGGGAACACATCTGGAGTTCCCAACAGGAAGCTACAAAAGTTCACCAAGATAATTAAGTAACTATAGTTATTTATACAGCAGAAACTGTGTCAGTGAATTCTGTTTGGAAGCAAAGCCCTATACTAGAATAAAGATAGGCTCTGCCTGTAGAGAGATTTAGAATTACTGGGCTGATATAAGAGAAAAGAAAAAGAATACAAACCTTTGTTTGTTTGCTTTAAAATTTTTTCTTTAAATATACTGTATCATATAAAAATTGTAAATAAATAAAATATACTACACACCAAAAGACTATATAACTCAGTAAACTCCCTCGCTCCTCTTTCCCTCCCTCTCTCCTTCCTCCCTCCCTCCCTCCCTCCCTTCTTCATCTCTTTCTCTCTTTCTTGCTCTCTCTCTCTCTCTCTCTCTCTCTCTCTTTCTCTCTTTCTCTTTCTTTTTCCAGACAGGGTTTTTCTGTGTAGCCTTGGCTATCCTGGGACTGGCTCTGTAGACTAGGCTGGCTTAGAATTCAGAGATTTGCCTGCTTCTATCTGATAAGTACTTGGATTAAAGGTGTGCACCACCACTGCCTTCCTTATTCTCTGAGCTTCTACATTGTTAGAATAGGCACTTGGAATGGAAATTTTAGAGAGTGGTCTCATGTAGCCCAGGTTGGCCCCTTACACTCTGAGAATGGCCTTGTGCTTTTGTTCCTTCTACCTCTAGCTTTCCTGTACTGGGGTCTCAGGGGTCTACCACCCTTCCCAGTCTTATATGGTGCTGGGACTGAATCCAGAGCGTTGTGCATGTTAAGCAAACACCTCATCAACTGAGTTTTATCTCTAACTTCCCTTATTCCTTTGTTTCTTTCTGATTCTCTTTCTGCTGAGGACTAAATCTAGGGCTTTGTACTTGCTATCAACACAAGTACTTTACCATAGAGTTAAATCCTCAACATCTTCATAACTTTTTAAAGGATTTATTATTGTTGTTGTAATTGTTGTTGTTATTGTTAGATAGGGTCTCTGATTTAGTCAGAATCCTGTGGCTGGGAAGAAACACCATGACTACAGCAAATCTTATTAATGAAAACATTTAATTGGGACTGGTTTAAAGTTTCAGAGGTTTCCATTGCCATCAAGGTGGGGAGCATGGTGGCATTCAGCAGACATGGTGCTGAAGAAGTAGCTCAGAGTTCTATATATGGATCAGCAGGCAGCAAGAAGAAGAAAGAGCCACTGGGCCTGGCTTGAGCTTCTGAAACCTCAAAGCCCACATTCAGTGACACACTTCCTCCAATAAGGGCACACCCCCTAATCCTTTCAGAGTCTGTAGGGACCATTCTTATTCAAACCACTGTAGTCTCATTCCGTATCTCTGGCTGGCCTGAAATTGACTGTATAGAATAAATTTACAGAGATCTGCCTGCCTCTGCCTCCAGAGTGCTAGAATTAAAGGCACATCTAGAGGTAAAGGCATGTGTCACCATAACTGGCCTAAAAGGGTTTTTTTCTTCTTATTCAATTTTATCTATTTATTTTTTGCATGTGTGTATGCATATTTGCAAGTGTGTCACACACATGTTTCTGCTGATGTGTATGTATGTATGTATGTATGTATGTATGTATGTATGTATGTTCATGTGCATGTATATGCTTGAAACTGATTTTAGAAGTCTTCCTTGACCACTCTTTATCATTCCTGAGGTAGTCTGTCAGTTAAACCCAGACACTCCATTCTGGCTGGCATAGTTAGCTAGCTTGCTCTGGGGATCTCCTGTCTCTACTTTCAGAACACTGGGCTGCCATTCCTACCTGCCCTTTGCATGTGTGCTAAAGATCCAAACTCCAGTCCTCATGTGATGTGCAATTTACTTGATGGCTACCTATCCCCTAGTATTATTGTTTTGGAACAAGGTCTCACATAGTTGAGGACTGGTTTTATGAAGGTTTCTCCCCACACCACACCCCCTCACTTGATTTAATTCTGGTTTTGAAAAAGCGCCTCAGGCTGAAGCCCAGGCTGGTCTTGACCTCACAGACTGGCTTCACACCTCTACCTCTGGAATGCTGGCATTGCAGGTGGGTACCTTCATATTGGCTTTCCTATATCATTTTCACTTGATATTATCCATGCCCCCTCTTTAGTGCCTTGACTTCAAGTGCCCCTTATACTGGACCTAAAATATACTTTAGAACATTTTATGGATCGAGAAAACAAAAATTTGGTCTGAATGAGGTCATTTTAGAGATTCAGCTTTATTTTAAATCCTGTTGTATACCTAGGAATGCAATGGTCTGTGTGTGTGTGTGTGTGTGTGTGTGTGTGTGTGTGTGTGTATATATATGTATGTATGTATATATATATATATATATATATATATATAAATAAATAAAATCATATACATATATATGTACATATGTATATATGTATATGATAAAATCATATAAATATATACATATATACATATGTATATAGGTGTATATATATACATATGTATATATACATATGTATGTGTGTGTGTGTGTTGTTTTATTATGACATTTTTTTTTTGTTTTTGGAAACAGGATTTTACAACATCCCTTTAAGGCTGGGTCCTGCAAACTTGACTAGGGGTTTCAGGTAAATGAAGACAGGACAGACACATGTACAGGAGTGCTGGGATTAGGTGGGTGTGTGTTATCTCTGATAGAAGGCACTTGTTGTGATTCTCAACTTAGAGCCTCATGGTGCTTATTAGGCACAGCGCAGGGGAGGGGCCAGCTAGTCACAGTAGGAGGTTTCTAAAGATGAGCAGTCTCAGGCTGTAAACATCCAAGAGGAGGAGGAAGCTGAAGTTGCCCCAGCATTTGCACACTCTGGTCAATCACCCATTAACACTCACACGTGGAGCCCCAAGGGAAAGTCTGCCGCCCTTTTGAGCCTGGTTCACGTGGAGAAATAGATTAGCCATGAGTCTGAAACCTTGGAGTTCTTGTCATGGCTCTGCCCACATTAGCAACACATACTCACTTACGCAAGACTTTCTTCACTCCCTACAGCAGTGGTTTTCAGCCTTCCTAATGCTGTGACCCTTTAATACAGTTCCTCTTATTGTGCCGGCCCCCCAGTTAGTTATTTTTGTTGCTACTCCATAACTGTAATTTTGCTACTGTTGTGAATCATAATGTAAGTCTCTGTGTTTTCTAATGTACTTAGGCAACCCCTGTGAAATGGTTGTTTGACCCCACCAAAGGGGTGGCGACCCACAGGTTGAGAAACACTGCCCTGTAGGGACTCACAGCCCAGGCTGGCTTCAAATTCACTCTGTAGCTGAAGATAACCCAGAGCTCCTGCTCATTCTGCTTCAGTTCTCAAATGTTAGGATTATTACTTTACACAAACACATGTACCAGTCCTGTTTTCATATGTAAAGTGCTATGTATTTATAGCTTAGCTGTAAACAGAGTAAATTTATGATGACGCCCAGAGGTTATGCCTGAATTCTCTTCCTTTTTAAGATATCTCTTTCTCAATGCATTTGCTGTTTTGCAGGGCGGGCTTAGCACCTATCTCTGTTTTGTAGATTTGTTGACCTCCTATCCTTCCTGTCATATGGTCTAAGTTGACGTGGGCTGTGGATAAATGTTACAAAGTTGGCTTGGACAGGGAGGGAGGCAGTCAAGTGAATCCATGCCAGATAGACATTTATTCTTCTTACCATAGTCAGGTTATATCTGGTATTAAGGATACAGAAGTGTAAAACTACATATCAAAGACTATAGGTTCAATAAAACATATTGAAAAACATCTGGGGCTGTGGAGAGAACAGAAGTCAGAGGCTAAGGGACATCTCAGAGTGTATTGAAGGTCTTTTTTTTTTTTTTTTTTTTTCCGAGACAGGGTTTCTCTGTATATCCCTGGCTGTCCTGGAACTCACTCTGTAGACCAGGCTGGCCTCGAACTCAGAAATCCGCCTGCCTCTGCCTCCTGAGTTCTGGAATTAAAGGCGTGCGCCACCACGCCCGGCTTTGTATTGAAGGTCTTAGTTTGGCCACTTGAAATCTTACCCTGAAACTCTCAGTATTAACATTTGAGGAAAAGTCAGCTGTCTTAGACTATCCAGAAAAACATGTTCTGAGCAGGAAGGCATTGACTCACAAGGCTCTGCCTGGAGCACTGTGAGCTCCAGGCCAGACTTTGGCATGTCTTCTGCTTCTTCTCTGTTACTTCTACAGCAAACACCCATGGACTATGTCAGCATGGTTGTCTCCCTGACATCTTGGCTGAACATACTGCAGGAATCCCAATTGCTCAAAGTGCTGAGTTCAGATATGCTCAGACATTTCCCCCGAGCCATAGCAGGCTGAGTTATATTTTTTTAAAACTGCACATGACAAGGGATAGGGATGGTACTCTTCCTTGACTCATCGTTTGAACGTTACCAAAGCTGAAACCCCAGATTACAACCTTATTTACCACAAGTTCAAGCATGGTAAATAAAATGTGCGGAGGCAAGGACAGAGAGAAACCACAGGCACAGCTCTGGCTTGCGATGGCCTAGATTTCCCTTAAGTATATTAACTATTGCTTGGTGAAAGTCAGCAGAATTGAAGGGATGAGCCACAAAATTGCTGTGTTTCAGCTCTCATCATGGCAAGATGGAAGCAATGGGAGAATGGAAATATATGCTAATCATTAATTTGGTGGTAGATTTTGTTTCATGTGCTTTTCAGCAAGTTGAGATTCTCCAAGTACAAGCTCACTTATTTTCTTTATCACACGACAAATTCATTGCTTTGATTCATTCTATAGGTTTAAAAATTATATTTCTATACTCTCTTTGGAAGTTATCTGGGACAGGAATCATGCCTTTATGCTGCTGTTACATTTCCAATATCTGGTATTTAATTTGAGAAGCTCAATACAAGATTAAAATGTGGGGACTAGATTAGTTACTTTTCTCCCTGTTGTGACAAAAGTCTTGACCAAGGCAACTTAAAGGAGGAGGGGTAAATTTGGCTCACAGTTCAAGGGGAAACATTTAATCATGGCAGAGAATGCGCAGCCATAGGAGCTTGAGGCAGCAGGTTCTATAACAAAGAACGATTGATGATCATTTCTTTCTCTTATTCATCTTGGAGCTTCAGCCACAGGGATTGTGCCTCCTCCATTTAGGGTAAGCTTTCTCACTTCAGTCTGCCCAGTCCAGAAACTCTACAATACATACACCTGTAGGTTTGTCTCTGTGGTGGTTTGAATATGTTTGGCCCAGCAAATGGCCCTATTAGGAGGTGTGGTCATGTTGGAGGAAGTGTGTTTGGGGATGGGCTTTGAGATTGTCCTCCTAGATTCATAGAATGACAGTCTTCTCATGACTGCCTTCAGATCAAGATGTAGAACTTGTCTCCTTGTCTAGAACCAAGTCGGTCTGGAAGATGCCAAGCTTCCCACCATGATGGTAATGCACTCAACCTCTGAACCTGCAAGCCAGCCCCAATTCAATGTTGTCCCTAATAAGAGTTACCTTGGTCACAGCAATGGAAACCCTAAGACAGCCTTTTCGTTGATTCTAGATCCCTTTGAGTTGACAATTTTGTGTGTCTCAAAATCTATTCAATCTTAGGAAAATAGGCTAATTTGAGTGTCATCTTCTACTTTATTTTTATTCATGTTTAAGTTCAATCATTTTAGCTGGGGGTGGTACCACACACCTGTAATTCTTGTACTTGGGAGGTAGAGGCAGAAGGAGGGAGAGTCCTAGGCCAGCCTTGGTTACATATTTCAAGGTCATCTTGGATTATCTCAGACAAAGTCTCAAAAACAAAAATAAAACTTGAGAGTCTAAGACAGAATTATCGTGACAGAAGATTCAAGATCAGCTACATGAGACCTTGAGTTAAAAAACAAAACAAAACAAAACATAAAAATGCCATCATCGAGCTGGGCATGGTGGCGCATGCCTTTAATCCCAGCACTCAGGAGGCAGAGGCAGGCAGATTTCTGAGTTCGAGGCCAGCCTGGTCTACAAAGTGAGTTCCAGGACAGCCACGGCTATACAGAGAAACCGTGTCTCAAAAAACCAAAAAAAAAAAAAAAAAAAAAAAAAGCCATCGTTTTGGCAGTATTAAAAAAATAAGAGTCATTGATTTTATTTGATTTGTGTGTGTGTGTTGCTTGCTCATATGTGTGTGCACCATGTGTGTACTTAAGGTCCAAGAAGGTCAGAAGAAAGCACCAGATCCTCTGGAACTGGAGTTACAGATGTGAAGTTTTGAGCTAGCATGTGGGTGCTAAAAGCCGAATCCAGGTCCTCTGCAAGACTAGCAGGTGGTCTTAAGTGCTGAGCCAGCTTGGTATGGTGAAACATGATTTTAATCCCAGCATTTGGGAGCCAGAGGCAGGTGGGTCTCTACGAGTTTGAGGCTAGCCCAGTCTGTATAGTGCAGCAGTTCTCAACCTGTGGGTTGTGGCCCCTTTATGGGTCTAACAACCCTTTCACAAAGCTCACCTAAGACCATCAAAAACCACAGATATTTACATTAAAACTCATAATGAAATTACAGTTATGAAGTAGCAACAAAAATCATTTTATGGTGAGGGGGTCACCACAACACGAGGAGCTGAATTGAAGGGTTACAGCATTAGGAAGGTTGAGAACCGCTGGCATACAGAGTTCAAGGCCTGTCAAGGCTACATATTGAGGCCCAGTCTCAAAAAACAAAATAAGACAAAGAACCTCTCCCAAAAGTACAAAAGAAAAAACAAAACAAAACCAAAAAACCGCAAACCAAGAAAAAAACTGCTGAGCCAGCTCTCCGGCCCCAGCATTTCCTGTTCTAGCACTATCTTCTAATCATTTTGGTTATGTCAGTTGGAAGATCCAAACTAATGTACAAAATATAAAAGGTTCTATATTATTTCCTATCTCCATGTTTTAAAGTTAGGAATTATGACTACACACACATTGCCTAGGTAATTCTGAGATAGTAGAATATAAGTAACTGCAATTATTGCTCTAGTGAGGTACGTCCTATCTGAGGAGTCTCATGTCACTGGTACAGACCAGACAACTTCAGAGAATAATCACGTAGGCCGAAATTTATTCAGCACCTCACAAATCAATGACAAAGAAGCTTCTCTCCCCAGCGCCTTACAAAATAGTTTCCCTCAACGGATATAGCAAACATAACCTTTTCCAGTCATGAGCTGACACTGGAGTGCTAGGATAAAGCTTTTTTGAACCTAATACCACTATCTACAGCAACAGAATGAACGGCAGTGCATGCTCAATAATCAGTTTTTAAAAACAAACTTCATGTGTAGTCCCTTAGAGTTAAAGTGCAAGTCCTTTGGTTATAAACCATGATTGTTTGCCTGGAGGTTGCCTATAGGATTGCTATAGGGCTTAATTTTTTGCCTGTGTCAAGTTTGTTATTGCATGTCGGTCGAGGGACACTGTAGAGCCATTCCAGACAATATTATCTCTGCCACGGTTAGGTATCTTTAAAGTGACTGTTCTCTTTTAAGGATTCACAGAAACTCTTTTATGAAGACCATTGTGTGCGTGCGTGTGCTTGCGCGAGAGTGTGTGTGTGTGTGTGTGTGTGTGTGTGTGTGTGTGTGTGTGTGAGGGAGTAGTTTGCTGGAGATAGGGCTCAGCAGTTAAGAGCACTTGCACTTGCTGAGGACCCAGGCTAGATTTGCAGCACCCATGTGACAACTCACAACTATCTGTAACCCTAATTTTGAGGAGTTCATCATTCTCTTTTGATCTCTGTGGTTACTACGCACTCACATGGTACATAGACACAAAAAAAGAAATCACAAGCCGGGCGGGCGTGGTGGCGCACGCCTTTAATCCCAGCACTTGGGAGGCAGAGGCAGAGGCAGGCAGATTTCTGAGTTTGAAGCCAGCCTGGTCTACAAAGTGAGTTCCAGGACAGACAGGGCTATAAAGAGAAACCCTGTCTCGAAAAACCAAAAAAAAAAAAAAAAAAAAAAAAAAAAAAAAAAAAAAAAAAAAAAAAAAAAAAAAAAAAAAAAAAAAAAAAAAAAAAAAAAAAAAAAAAAAAAAAAAAAAAAAAAAAAAAAAAAGAAAAGAAAAGAAAAAAAGAAATCACTAGTACACAGAAAATTAATTTAAATTAAAAGAAAAGAAAATATTTTGAAGAACCATTTGACACTCTGGTTGCTTGAAGAGGAAAGAGACTTCACCCAGCTAGAAGACAAAGAGTAGCACTGCATCCTTTATGTTTGAAGATGATACTTCTTGAGAATCTATTGGCAGCATGTTCTATTGAAACAGGGCCTTAAAGTTGAACATCTCCTGCCACCATTCCCTGCCCGCTGGCTCCCACACTAAGCTCAATGATGTGCTCTGATTCTAGGGGTGGATGCCTTGAACACTCACCTCACAGCAAAGAAAGTTGAACTCAGCCCGTGGTAGAAAAATAGGCAAAATTTCCTAAAGAGGTCTGAACGTTGGTGAGTCCTCTGAGTTCCATAGAGCCTCCTACCTCTAGTGAGGCATCCTGACTGTTTGGTAACGGGCACTGCAGTGCTTTAGGGATCCTGGATGACACATGGTACTGTGCTCTGCCCAGCGGTTTCTTTCTTGCTGAGCATAGGAGTTGGATATGCCTAGTACCTACGTTGTTCTTCCAGGAGCTGTTGCTTTAACCCCATCCCATTTTTCACTTTTAAATTCCTTCTTTCTCTTAATTTCACTTCTATCAATCTATAAGAGCTTTAATGGGAACAAATGTACTATCACTGACCCTTGGAGGGGGGGAACCAGTAATTAAACCTTCCTATCAAAACAGGGCAAGGTTGGCGGTGGGGGGCAAGGGGGGAGGTTTAGCTCAGTTGGTACTCTGCTGGCCTAGAACTCATGAAGCTCTGGGATCAATTCCTAGCTCTGAAAACAAAGCAAAACACCCTTACATGCCTTGTAGGTGGAAGCATCCTCAGCTACATAACAAGTTGTTGGCCAACCTGGGCTACAGAAGATCTTGTCTTCCAAAAACCAAACTGGAGTCTGGTGAGAAGGCTCAGTGGCGAAAGGTACTCGCCTGACAATGTGAATTGGATCCCTAGAACCATTGTGGTGGAAGGAGCCATCTTGCCAGCCCTGGATGTTTAAAATATTTCTTCAGTATGGGGTGGTAGTAGAAAGTAGATCTTGATGTGCCAGCCTATGTTCCATTTGAGGAGCCTGCCGGTTGCCTTAGCAGCCATTGGAATACAAAAGTCGTTTTTATGTGCATAGTTAAAACATGGGATTCGAGAGGCGAGACTGTGCAGAGAGGAGAGATGGGGCAGCAGAGGTGTGAGTGGTGACAGAAGCTAAGGGTGAGGCAAGTGGAGGCAAGTGCAGAGGGTGGGAGTTGGGAGCCAGTTAGACAAAACAGAAGGGAAAAAACCGAAATCGTCCCTAGGAGGAGGGAGTCACTCACTGGGTGAAATACTGCTGTCGAGACAAGATTAATCTCTATTAATTTTGTAATGGGACAGAAGATTAGGACAAAAGGTTGTCTCCTGACTCAACTTTATGATGTGCCTTTGACCTATTTTATAATGAGGAAAAGTTATCCTAGAACCAGGAAGTACCACACCCCTGGACCTCTGTTTTTCTATTTCACAAAGTTGAGAGCTATTTTATATCTCGAAAAGAACCCAAGTCTACATGGTTGAGTATTATTTACTTTGGGGACATATCACAGAGCTGGCCTCTCCTTAATTACCTTTTTTTAGTATGTTCTAGAAGGCTTTGAAACTCGGCTGAGACAATGGACAACGTCATAACTAAATGAATAGCTTGGGAGACCTCTGAGGGCAAAGCCATGAAAGAGAGCTACTGTTACTTGTTGCTGCATAGAGTTTGCTCCCAGAGGTTCATAGGGCAGCTTACCATGAAGTGGCAAGGAATCCGTACCAGTAAAAACCAGGATATAATCTGTGGCTGACCTTTTACAGAGATAATGATAGATAAAATGATGTGGTTTTGAATTCTTTGCTAGTTAAAATAGTCATAATTTGTAAACACAAACCAACTCAATTTGGCTTTATTGTTTTAGGCAATAAGGTTTATATTTTATTGTGCCACACTCCTTTTATTTTTTTTTATTTTCCCAGAAGATTGGCTCGGCTGACACAGAGTTCGATGAGAGATTTCCAAGGCAGAATCAGAGATCCTTTCAAGTGGTTAAGAGAATACTTGTTTCTCTGCACTCAAGAAATGCTTACCATCTCTTAAAAGTAAAACTTTTTAATGTAGACTGGATCTCATAGAGTCCGGGGTAACATTGAATGGCCTAGAAGGTGACTATGAACTTCTGACCTTCTTCTCTTCACATCCCAACAGCTGGGATTACAAACACTTGCCACTTTGCCGGGCTTAGATGTATTTTTTTTTTCCTGAAGTTTATTTTTAATTAATTTTTTCCTGAAGTTTATTTTTAACTATGTCTTCCTCCTCCCTGTAAAGCTTAAGGCTTATTTAGTGGTATAGTGGAGAACATAATAGTGTTGAAGTAACAGAAAAGATCAAGAGAGTAGAATCTCTGGCCTGAGTAGAAACCTACCATTCTAGTTAGGATGGGTCAGTCACTTGGCAAAGGACAGTCCCTGAGAAAGGTGGGCTCATCTGAAACCAGGCTAAAGACATAGGGTAGAAAAATTAGTCCTTTAATGAGATACTGTACTTTTCCTTCCCCGAATCCTCCCCTCCACTGCAATAGTCTAGGTCACACCCAATGTAGCTTAAGGGAAGCTGCTTTGAACTTTTTCTTTCGGCTTTCACACCTTTTTTTTTTGTTTTGTCTTTTATACTTTTGTTCACTTGAGATAGGGTCTTACTGTGTAGTTCAGGCTGACCTAGAACCTGTGGTCTTTCCAAGACAGGCTTCTCACTGGTGGGAGTCTGAAGCTAGAACTGTGAACTTACCCTAGAACCATCCCCACTTTGATTTCGTGCTTTCCATTCTGACTTATCTTTCCATTCCAAGGGCAAACAGCCACAAGCCATCTTTGTTTTTTTTCTTTTCTTTTGTTTCTTTTGAGACTCTGTCTCATTGTGTATTGAGCCAGACAGGCTTTCTTTGGTCCTGGCCTCCCAAGGGCTGTATTGCTAACATGTATCTTTGGGCCTGGCTCTCAGTCTGTTCTCTCTTTCTTCTTCTCTCTTTTTTCTTTTTTCTTTTTTTTTTTTTTTTGGTTTTTTGAGACAGGGTTTCTCTGTATAGCCCCAGGTGTCCTGGAACTCACTCTGTAAACCAGGCTGGCCTCGAACTCAGAAATTCACCTGCCTCTGCCTCCCGAGTGCTGGGATTAAAGGCGTGCGCCACCACGCCCGGCTACTCTCTTTTTTTCTTGATTCTTGTCAATTTCACACCATGCACCCCAATCCCACTCATCTCCCCATTTCTCCTTATCCACCCTCTGCCCTTGCAACCTCCCTCCTTAAAGAAAAGAAAAAACAGAAAGCAACGAAGCACGTCTTGGAAGTTGCAGTGCATCACACAGTATACACTTTTGTTCAAAGAGCTTCACTTGCAAATGTTCATTACAGTCAATCACTGGCCTGGTTGAGGCCTCTGCCACACTTTCAATACTAGATCCTCACCTGGACTCCTCCCAGATATTCTGTTGCCGCCCTGTGTCATGGAGATCCTGCAGCTTTGGATCTGCAGGACTGGCCCCTTCACACACTCTGGCAGTTCACAGGTAGGACAGATGTTGGGGTGGATCTGGGCCTGGGTGGTAGCGGAGTCCGTCTGCCCATCCACTCTAGTGCACCCACACTACCAAGGCCAGTTCTCCCACTCTGCCCAGGTAAAGGGCAGGGTACCACTCCCATCTGTGGCAGCTGGCAAGGGGTGGGGCCAGCTCTCCTGCCTGATACATGAGTTGGGGTGTGGGGGGCGTGCAACTCTCCCATACTCTCACCACTGAATGGCTGGTAAAGAATAGGTATAGTTCTTCCTGTGCTCAGGCCCGTGAAGCCAGCTGATCCAGACCCCTGACATCAGGGTCAGAGCTCCTGTGTTGTCCATCTAGGCGAGGTGCAGGGCCAGTCTCCCCAGTGCTGCAGCTAGCTCTGGGTGAGGCCAGCTTTCCTGCATACACACCGTTGCCAGCTAGCTCTACAGTGCTGCCCAGGTGGAGTGCTGTAGCAGGCGAGGACCACACTCTTCTTCTTTGTGAGGGCACCCTGAGAACAGCATTCCACCCTAAGAAGCAAAGTGAATTCTTCCATCTTGTGGACTCTATAAAACTACATCTGGGTGAGCCTCTGTAATGCTGATGCTTGGTGGGCTGAGGCAGGAGAGTTACTGTGAGTTTAAGGTTAGCCTGGGATATATTGTGAATAGGGGGCCAACCAAGACGATCCAACAATTTTACTAGTTTTGCACCTCATGGGTAACTGAGTGCTGTGGAGTGAAAATGGAAGCAACCGCTGCCCTGTCCTCAGGAGCAGCCAGAACTAACTGGATCCGAGTGGCATTGTGGTTCCCTCCATAGCCACGACCACAGGCACAGAGGCATTGCAGGCCAAGGTGACAATCTGAGTGAAAGAAACGCTTGAAGGACCCAGGGACCTGATAGCCTTGCTCTCATTAACAATCTCCAGAATTTAGAGCTTCTCTGTGGAATTCTTGATTTCCACAGACATTTTCTCTCGTTGGGCTGGGAGGGTAGGATGCTGAGATTTAAAAGTTTTTAAAGTCTCTTGGCTACTAGTAAAGTGCTTTTCTATCGAGGTAAACCCAAGGCCCAATGTCTTTTTCTTTTTAGTCTCTCTTTCTTTCTTTCTTTCTTTCTTTCTTTCTTTCTTTCTTTCTTTCTTTCTTTCTTTCTTTCTTTCTCTCTCTCTCTCTCTCTCTCTCTCTCTCTTTCTTTCTTTTTTTTTTTTCTATACAGGGTTTCTCTGTATAGCCCTGGCTGTCCTGGAACTCACTTTGAAGACCAGGCTGGCCTCGAACTCAGAAATCCTCCTGCCTCTGCCTCCCGAGTGCTGGGATTAAAGGCGTCAGTCACCACGCCCGGCAATCTATTTCTTTATTAATCAGTCAAGGTTGCACTATGTAGTCCTGGCTGGCCAGGAGCTAGCTGTGTAGACCAGGATGGCTTGAAACTCAGAGATTTACCTGACTTTCTTTGCCTCCTGAATGCCAGGATTAAGTGTGTGTGTCTTTACACTTAGCCCCTAAATTCATTTGTAAATTTAACAGACATCAATTGAGGCATCTGAGGATGAGCAAAAAAATATGGAGGGAGAGAGAGACTTGGGACTCTTTATCAACCATTAGAGATGCAATCTTGCTTTTCTAAACAGCAGCTTCTTTTCTCCTGTGGTGTGAGTAAGATGTATTGGATTTTTTTGCTGCTGAAACAAAATACTTGACAAAAGCAAGTTACAAAGGGAATACTTCATTTTGGCTCATGGTTCCAAAAGACTCCGTCATTGTGCAGAAGTCATGGCAGCTGGATCTTGAGTCAGCTGGTCAGGCTGCACTCGGGAGGCAGGGAATGGGGAGTGTGGATGCCCAGTCAGCTTGCTTATTTCTCTTCAGTCCAGGCTCACAGCCACTGGAAGGTATAATCCACAAGTGGGATGTGTTTTCCCATCTTACTTAACCCAATCCAGAAATAGACATTCCCAGAGATTTGTCTTGTGGGTGACTCTAGATTTGGTCAAGTTGAGGATCAATATTAACAATTACATAGGATTTTGTCATCTTCCTTCTCTGTCTATAGTTAAAAAAGAAATAATCTGTTTAGTATGGGATACTTGCAAAATAACCAATGTAGTGTATGCTGATTCACTGTGGGCAGTTTCCTTGAAAGTTGTCCAATAACAGTGGACAGCTGTAAAGAATGAAGAAATGTGGTAACATTTTTTTTTTCTTTTGGTTTTCTCTTTCATGTATGTGTGCATGTGTATGCATGTGTGTGCATATGTGTGCAACCATGTACATAAGAGTATATGTGTACTTGTGTGTGTGTCTATGTTCTTGTGTGTGTATATGTATATATATATATATATATATGTTCTGAGTAAGATTAGGCTGGCTTTGAACTTTTGATCTTCCTATACCCACTTCCCCGAGTTTAGAATTATGGCCAGGTAACACCACACCTGCTTTGAGAAAACTTTTGAAGATTACCTTTTAAAAGTCCAACTTAGCCGGGCATGGTGGCACACGCCTTTAATCCTAGCACTTGGGAGGTAGAGGCAGGTGGATTTCTGAGTTGCAGGCCAGCCTGGTCTACAGAGTGAGTTCCAGGACAGCCAGGGCTTTACAGAAAAACCTTGTCTCGAATGTCCCTGCCCCCCCCCCCCAAAAAAAAAAAAGTCCAACTTAATTTAGCCTGGGATACTAGGTAGCCTGTAATTCTAGTCACTTGTAAGCTTGAGGTACAAGGATCACTATTTCAAGGCCTGCCTGTACTGCAGAGTGAAGTTAAAGTCAGCTTGGGTAAGGTGGTGAGCTCCTGCTTCAAAATAAAATAAAAAAACGTTTTTGTTGTTGTTGTTGTTTCAAAAAAACTAAAAGACTTGAAAAAGGCATAGGATATGAACATCACTGTTAGAGACATTTCAGGAGAGCTGGAGAAGGTTTTCCACAAAGATCTAGAACAAAGTATTTTGTTAAGACTGCTTAGTGTAGCTGTGTGATAGGCAACTAGTTTCAGTATATACATTTTGATGCTATCATTGTGGTGAGGAAATAAATGTGTAAATTAGATTAAGCAATGTAGGAAAGTAGTTTCTTGAGATGATACATCTAAGAATACACCACATCCTTGTTCCAGAGTTTCTCATGGGGAAGACTTATGGCTATTTCCCCAGTGTTTCCTTTAGCGGTGTAGTCAGGAGTGGCTTAAACATATTGTTCATTTTTTCCATTGTGATTCAGAATGTCTTATCTAGTCAATGAATATCTTAATGGCTTAAGTAAAGAACTATTTGTTACACCCCTTGGGCAGATTCAACAAGGTAGCCTGACAGTTTACAACACGGAGGTATGTTGTAAGACATTTTCATCTTTGGAGATAGCCTTGATAAAATCAACCATTGTTCTTTATTGTATAGTTGCTTTGATAAAGATACTCTGCGGCTCAGGTAATGGGGCAGGATTTCCAAATATGTGTGTAGACAGCAGACATAGATTCATGCATGCTCTCCATCAGATGCTAAATACAAGGCGACTGCTAGAAAGGGGAGCATGTACATCACATTTCTGAATCTCTTTCTGCATCTTCAGTCATGGGCATGCATTTAGAGTTAGCCCTTCACCAATATCACCTCTGTTAGGTGAATGTTTTAAGTACCATAAATCCAATAACAAAGGTTTCAAAGTGGTATGACAAACAAACAAATGAAAAATAGTTTTAAAAAAACAAACAGCCAGATTTCCAAAACAGTGCTGGGAACATACTTTGGTTTTTGTTTTTTTTTTTTGGTTTTTTTTTTATACTTAATATATTATAAAATTGTCTTCCTGCCATGCTATTACAAACCAAATCGTTTTAAGATTTGAACTGAGGAGGCGCATATCAGGTGCTACTTGTGCTCATTAATGTTGACATTTCTTATCATTAGTCTTATCATTAACATATCTATCTATACTCTTTATTCTTCAGAAAATGCTTCAGAAGTGATGGTGGGCATATATTCTGGGGTTCGGGATTCAAATCATTATTCCATGCTTTTGTATATTGTGATTTGGGGCAATTTGTTTTCTCTCTGTGTGTCACAGTTTTATAATTAAAAATAAAACAAGCACACTGCTTTCAAAATTGTGTGAGGAGTAAATGAGTTAACATACTGCCCCCAGGACTGGGTCTGGAGAGTCATAGATACTTGATGCACTTTTATGCCTGTATTTATCTTCCTAACTGTATTGAAGGGACACCAGAGGGATGTGTTTTCATCATTATCTTTTTCTAACACAATGGCTGGTGTCTACTGAAAAGACCTGTAAAGAATCAATTCAAGATTCCAAATATAACTGATAATTTTATTAGAATAGTGATAAGAAAAACTATAGGTTTTTGTTTTGTTTTGTTTTATATTGTTTTGTTTTATGAGATAGGGTTTATTGTATAGTTTATTGATGTCATCCCACATCAAGATCTTGATCCAAAGCCTGCGTCTTCCAGCCTCAATATCTGAATCACATCTGTGACCTTCATTTCTGGATTGTAGTTCATTCCAGATGTAGTCAGGTTGTCAACTGGGAATAGCCATCACAGAGAGTAGCATAGCTTAAGATATTTTTCCTATCTGAGAATAAATCTAGTTTCATTAAATCTCATTAATAAGTGCTAGTTTTACTAATTTACTACAGATTAATTTGTCTTAATTTTGAGTCTTATTTTACACTTATAGAAAAAAAAAAACAAGTAGCACTGTTGCATACATCACCATGCTCACCAATTACATAATAAAACAACTGATATATTGCTGTTAGTTAAAAATAAATGAATCTGGGTGGTAGTAACGTGCACGTGCCTTAAATCCCAGCATTTGGGAGGCAGAGGCAGGCAGATCTCTGAGTTTGAGGCCAGCCTGATCTAAAGAGCAAGTTCCAAGTAAAGGATAGGTTAGGTCCAGTTGTGGTGGTATACTTTTTAAATCTGGGACATACCTTCTGCCGGAGACCCAAGTAAAAACAATTAAAGAAGGAAGGCCTTCTCTTCTTCTCTTTTTCACTTGCTTGCACTTACTTGTCAACACATCTGTTGGAACCTACTTCTAAACTCCAAATATATATTTATATTGATTATCATAGTCACTTCCAATCCATATTGAACGGGTTGGAATTTATTTCTCCTCCTTAGATTTATTCCATCTAAAAGTTTACTGCATTTTTAATAATACTGTAGATATGGACTTAAGAATAAGAAAACACAGTGAATTTTTAGGTCTCTACACTTTGATAGTTGAAAATAATGTTTTCCTTGTTTTAGGCCAAAATAATTTTACACAAACATGAAGTAAAACTATTCGTGTCCTTTGTGCAATTTCTTGTATATATTCAGGCAGATGTGCAAGAACAGATGTTGAGGCTCTGAATTCCACTTTGTACCCATATAGGCTTCGCTTTTTTCTTGGTCAAGTAAAAAAAAAAGAATTCAGATGGGATTTAGCTTTCAGGCTAAGTTTTGTGCATGCCTCAAACACATCAGGTCTTTCAAAATTGTTTGGCAGAGTTTGGTATGGAAAATAAAAGGGCATGCTCTGGTTGGTGGAAAATGATAACCCACAAGGATAAGAAAATAACCCTAGTGAAATAATACCACAGACATCTGGGGTGTGTCTTCTAGAGCAAGCAAGGGATAACATAGTATTTGCAGATGGTAGCCTTCAAAATATTCCTAGGTTCTTTCTGGAAAAAGTAAGTAGAATTGGGGGTTACATTCATTAAGATAGCATAGCTTGAGCAGTTAACAACACCTGGTAGGACATTTCATTTCCCCATAAATTCTATTCAAGTAGGAGAGAGCAAGTGACTAAAAATTTCTTCCCTGTTTAGAAATAAAAGTGAAAAAAGTTGGTTTTGATTTCTCAGTTGAAAAATGGTGTTGGCTGTAAACTTCAGGTAAGAATTCAGGGCTCTTCCAATTATATGCTATAATTCCTCCTCCCTTAATTTTCAAGTCATAGGGGGCTAAGGATATATCTCACTTTCCCAGTGTCTCTGAAGTTGTAGAATCAATTCTTGGTACTAAGAAAAAATTAAAATAAAGAATTTGAGTGTGCTGGTGCATCCCAGAACAGGGGTGATAGAAGCGAGAGGACCAGAGCTCAAGGTCAGACTGAGACAAATTGAACCAAAACAAGCAGTAAAAACAGGAAAAGTCATAGTAGCCAGAAACAATGTCAAATTTATGGAAGATATACCCTATGATCATACCATTCAGTATCCAATGTCACAGACACTAAAGGATAAAGGGTGTGTGTTGGTTTAAAAAGGAATGTCCCCCATAGGCACATATATTTGAACTTAGCATATATAGAGAGCAGGAAGTGGTGCTATTTGGAAGGATTAGAAGGACTAGGAGGTGCAGGCTTATTAGAGTAAGTATGTGACTGTGGATTGGCTTTGACATTTAAAAAGCCCATGCCAGGTCCAAGCTTTCTCTCTTTCTGTCTATAGATCAGGATGTAGCCCTTAGCTCTGTCTCCAGCACCATGCCTGCCTGCTGCCATGCTGTCTACCATGATGAAACTGCCCTGAGTCTCTGAAACTGTAAGCCAGTCTCCAGTTAAATGTTTTTTTAAAAAACGAGTTGCGTTGGTCTTGATGTTTCTTTGCAGCAATAGAATGGTGACTAAGATAGAAAATACTTTAACATACATGGCTCTTTTCTTTTAGTTTGTATCTGAGAGTTGTAAATCTTCCTGCTTCTTCAGAATAAACATCAGCATAGCTCTTAACTGGGTCAAGACCTTTGTACAGCTAAGCCTGGTGGGGCAGGCTGTAATCCCAGCACACAGAAGCCAAAAGCAGAAGCATTACAAGTGTTTCTATAAGAAAAAGGGAAAAAGAAATGAATCAAACTAAACAAACAAACAAAACAAAATGTATTAATTGAAAACAAATAACCAAATAACCAAAATAAAACAAAAGCAACTTAAAGAAAAAGGCTATTTATTTATTTATTTATTTATTTATTTATTTTACATTCTTTAAGGGTGCAAGGGGAGAAGGGGAACTAGGGGTGAAGGAAAGAGACAACAAATCTTGTTTGAAAAATCCACAAAACCTAAATATTTATTTGTGCAATTTTTAAAAAAGGAGCATATGGGACATCTATATCAACTCTGTAGCTCATTGCTAAGGCTCAAGGGAACATCCTGGAAGCAGGAACTGAAAGAATGTAAGTGCCAGAGGATGGAGAGAAATGCTAAAGAAAAATTCTCTTCTTCACAGGTCATGGCTATCAAATTCATGAGCTCACAGCAGTCATGTTTACCTGCTCAACATCAAGCCAGTCAAAACTTTAACACAGATGAGGAAAGGGCTCATGGGCTTCTACCCCTAACCACTGACAGTTGATGGCTTCTGGTGACAGGGGAATAGCTTTTGGGGGGGGGGATTGTCCATATCACACGGTGGTGGTTCCAGAGTCACATGCAGGAGGGCAGTGTTAGCCGGACTTACTGGCCATTAAAAAAAAAAAAAAAGAAGGCATGAGGGTGAATGGGTTATAATGGGTGGAAGGGAAGCACCAGGGATGGATATAATCAAAGAATGTTTATACACATATGCAATTATTGAAGAATAAATAAAAAGCATTTCTTAAAAAGAACATAATCGGCACTGACAAAGCCCTAAGTTTAATGAGTAGCTTTGTATTTCCTTTAAGATCTTAGTAGTGAGTAAGGCTGGAAGACCTTACCAATCTGCAAACAGACAAAAGGTCCCTTGAGAAAAGCACAGGTGAACTTAAGAGTCTGAGATGATTTTGATTTCCACACAGCCCCACAACTGTTAATTTCAAATATCACTCAGCCTCTGTGAGTTGCAGTAGTTTTCATCTATGAAATGGAACAACAGCAAAGATCACAGGACGTTTTTAATGAGGATATGAACATAAATCTACATGCAAATATAAGGAGATGCCTAAAACATGAATGTCTCTGAAAATATACATTACAATAAATCAAAAGCTAAGTGATAAAATATGGTAAATATATTGTTATAAGACCAGACACGAATGATGCTACATGCTATAATCTCAAAAACTGGAAGGCAGAGGCAGAGTAAGGAGGTTTATAAGTTCTAGGCTGACTTGGGTTGCATAGCAAGACTGGGCCTCAAGAAGAGAAAAAGATTAATTGAAAAATCCAAAATCCACATGTCTTTAAAATCTAGCACCTTTAACAAAGGGTCTTTGAATTCCTGGCTAATTTCATCTACGTGACGAGTTCAAGTCAGCCAGTGCTATGTAGTAAGAACCTTTCTCAAAAATAAATAAAATAAAAGTGTGAATAGACTGAACAAATCAGTTTTAATTTCCTATATTTAATGACAATCTGAACTGCTATAAACTTGGAGTCATAGAAGTCTTTGTGCCTTTATGAAAGAAAACTACATTAACAGCTAAACTAGAGTGTAAATGTTGCTTTATTTCTTCAGATGAAGTGACGAGATGAGAGCCATACCGAAGATGGGTGAATACATGGTTTTGGGTGAGCCCAGAACATTCCTTTTCTATTCTATTCCTGGGTCTAGGTAAGCCTGGAAGCTTCTATTCTTTGTACAATCTAATCTTTCAAGATGACTGATTCAATCCAGCTCCTCTCAGCTTCTGACTGAATTGCTGTGCCTGGCCTGATACTAACTTTGGCAATACGTTCTTATCTACTGGCTCCTCTCATTCTCTGACTTTTTTCTGTCTTCACATGTGTCTAGGTTGTTTTCTCTGTTACCTGCCTCTGTAAAACTGTCCTGGACACACTGCCATAAGAACCTATCACCCACTACATACCACACCACCATCCCTTTTCTCTCTTGCTGTTCTCCCTTTTCTGTTCTTGTGTGAGTTGGGCATATCCTATCTCTGAAATATACTGTCAATTCTTTCTCTGATTCATCACTTTGTCTGCCCCTCATTTCGACATTACTTTCAAACACGGCTGCTTCCTTCTACAAAGTAAACTTACCTTCATTGTTAGGGATTAAAGGTGAGTACTAAGGGCATGTGGGTAGTACAGCTAGATCATACTGTAAGCCAGGATATGTCTGCATTCCATCCAAATCATATCTTTGGATGTGATCCCTTACTAGAATAGCCATGCTCCTGGATTAAAATTCTTCTACACAATGCTTAACTGTATCCTGAGTTCAGGAGCATACTATTTTTTACAGCCCATGGGATATGGTAAAGTGTGCTATGTCTTCAAAAGATCTGGAAGTTCTCTTAACCTCTGAATCATCTCTGAAGACCTTGATTTTCTTTTTCCCTTGGAGTTTTTAAAAAATTTACATTTATCTATCTATCTATCTATCTATCTATCTATCTATCTGTCTGTCTGTCTGTCTGTCTGTCTGTCTGTCTGTCTGTCTATCTATCTATCCATTTATGTGTGTGTATATATGCACTATTGAGAGAACATGGCAGTTGTGTTCTCTCCTACCAAGTTGGGGCCTGAAGTACTCAGGTCTTCAGGCTTGGAGACAGCATGTTTACCTGTTGATTCCCTCCCTGCCTTATTTTGAGACAGGGTCTCATAGAGTGTGCCAGGCAATCCTTAAACTCAACATAAAGCTGAGGATGATCCTCCTGCCTCCTCTTCCTGAGACCTATCATTTAAAGTTTGTGCAAACACACTGGGTTTTTCAGTGCTGTGAGACAAGCACTCTGCCAACTGAGCAACATGCTAGCCCACCCTAGCCCCCAGTCTCCGTCTCTGGTAAAGCAGGTTGGAGCTCTCACCCTGCTGATTGGGTAGAGGCTGAAGGGTAGAATGTTCAGACACACACATGACTGAAGTGCTATTTGGTCATTCCTCCTCCCTGCTTCCTGACATCAACGTACCAGTTAAAGTCACCGAGGTTATCAGAAAACATGTGTTAGAAATGTGCAGTCTCATCAAAATATATTTTACCATCACCTAAACTATCACGCTCTGTTAAAATCGATCCATAACTTAGACAGATATATTCTATTTTTGCTTGAAGAAAAAAATTCAAATGGAATTAACATAGTTTGCCTATTGTAAAGCAAATATAATAGAATGATATATGATAGTATGTAAATCATTATGCAAAAAGTGATTACCGTTATTTCCATTTATAGTAATGAGCAACTTCTTAGGCATGTCGGCTTATTTATAATGTGGAATAGACAGACATACTGTAGAAGTTCTTTGGCTTTTATATTAGTCATTGTACCAATTCAACAATAGTACCACTTCAACATTTCAAGAAGAGACATAATAAAGAAGTTTCATGTGTAGTGTGCACTGGAAGCTACTTGGAACTCTCCCTTTTCCTCTTGAATGCTGTAGGCGTTGGTCAGTTTGGGTTTTGGTTCCATGCACATTAGAGTCAAGTCTCTCACTTTGGCTTATTTGGAGACTTATATGGAGCAACTCTGAATAAGAATTTGGAAGTGTGAGTGTACTTGTTCCTTTGCTACTGCTGTGACAAGACACCATAGCTAAGGCAACTTAGGGAACGAAGGGCTTATTTCAGGCTTACAGTTTCTGTGGGTTGCTCATTGCTACACTGGAGACAGCAGCAGGCAGACATGGCAACTGGAGCTAGAAGCTGAGAGCTGAAGCTCATATATCTAACCACAAAGATGAAGAAGAGAGAAGGAAATGGCAGAGTCACTCTTCCTAAGTTTCCTCAAGTATCTACCAATTGGGAATGGTGTATTCAAATGCCTGGCTCTAGGGGTTAGCTTACTCAAGCAACCACAGTGAGTTAAATTCTTTTTTCTATGTATTTGAAAGCACATTTCAACATGAACTTGAGGATGTTTGGGAAAAACATTCTATCATCCCACTTCAAGCCTGTGCCAAACACCAGACCCCTCTTATGCCGAGAAGTATAGTTTGTTTTAACACTGAAGTTTACACACACACATGTATATGGATACACATTGGCTCACTTGGGCAATCTTTGCTACTCAATTTGTGTAGTCTCTGTTGACCCTTTTGACCTACTATACAAGGTTCAAATATGCATATTTGAATATTCAAGAGCATTTTTGTGATGACTAAACACAGTGATCATTCTGTACTCTCTGGATTACTCTGGAGATTATAAAAGACGTAAAGGGTACTTTTCTTACAGTAGTAAGGATGGATAGGAGGGTAGTAGTGGAGACAGGGTCTTGCCATGTAACCACAGCTGGCTTAACCCTCTCTCTCTCTCTCTCTCTCTCTCTCTCTCTCTCTCTCTATATATATATATATATATATATATATATATATATATATATATATATGTCCTAGGCTTGCCTTAAACTCACAGTAATTCTGCTGCTGCAGCCTCCCTAGTGTTGAGATTATAGACATTAACTACCACGTTTAGTGAAGGCTGGAAATTACCAAATCTTCGATCTCTAGCTTCAGGTTTGCCTTGGCTTTGGATTACTTTTGTAAAATTAAGTCTTAGCATAGCTGACAAAGAGCAATCACCAATAAATAAATAAATAAATAAATAAATAAATAAATAAATAAATAAATAAGAAAAAAGAAAGAAAAAAGAATGATCCAGCAAAGACAGCCTTCCTGAACAGTTTTTTCCCCTCACAATGAGCTGTGAGCATCTGACCTTGAAATATCCATGGGCTTTTTCTTGGGATCTAGCCCAAGAGCAGCTTAGTCAATGCAGTAAGAATGACCTGTGTCAAGTGATCATAACGGAGTAGGTATGCTATAAGCCTGTTCCCAAGGGAGGCAACATTTATTTGGCATGGAGTATCTAGGAAATAAGTGACGCCTGTGATCTGAGATCAATAGCCCCTGCTCCAGTTGTTTGGGACCCACATTAAGGTTAAGCTGCACATCTGCTACATATGAACACCAAACCTCTAGATACACTAGCTGAACCAAATTGTCATAGAAAATTAACTATCACACAGTAGAGTAGTCACTCAAAGCAATTGAAATGACATTTAGATTCTAGAATTAATAAAATATGCCTCTATATTACAGAAAATGTAATCATGATTGATTTTTAGTTTGCCCAGAGTTAATACAATGTTGGCTAAAATGGCTGAGGAAATTGTAGGACACAAGCCCCCAAATTAGAAAAAAAAAAAACCCAAAAAACAAAACCCTTGTCTTTTTTACTCCTGAAAGCTATTTTTGGGTAATTTCCTAAACTTACATTAGAAACGACTTTTGATCATTAAAAATGATTCTTTATGGGGCTGGAGAAATGGCTCAGGGGTTAAAAGCACTGACTTGCTTTTGCAAAGGACCTGGGTTCAATGCCTAGCACCTACATGGCAGCTTACAGCTGTTTGTAACTCCAGTTTCAGGGGACCTGATACCTTTACACAGACAGGTATGAAGGCAAAACACCAATGCACACAGAATTAATATAAATCATTAAAAGAATTTTAAAATAAGTTATTATATACCAACAAGATGACTCAGCGGATACAAGTACTTGCTACTTAAGCCTAGAGACCTGAGATCCATCACTGGGACCCATGCAAAGGTAAAAGGAGAGAATTAACTTGAGGATTATGCTCTGACGCTCACATAATATGTACCATGCTATGTCATGTGATTACCCCCCCCCCATCTCTAGCTGTCTTTGTTTCTGTCTCTGTCTGTCTCTCTCTCTGTGTCTTGGTCTGTCTGTCTGTCTGTCTGTCTGTCTGTCTGTCTGTCTGTCTGTCTTTCATACATACATACATGCACGCACGCACGCACGCACGCACACACACACACACACACACACTTATTAATAACTAAAATGAAAGTAAATACTTCATTTGGGGTTGGAGAGATCACTCAGTGGTTAGAGCACTAGCTACTCTTTTAGAGGGTCTGGGGTTGGTTTCCATCACCTACAGGATAGTGCATAGCTATGTGCAGCTCCAGCCCCAAGGGGTGTGGTGACTCTTTGTACACCAGGCAGTTAACTTGGGCATAAGACAAATATGTAGGCATAACACCTATACACATAAAATAAAATATTTTATTTATGTACATTTTTCATTTGTGATTTATTTATTTAACTAGCAGCAGTATCTCATGTATAAGATTAGTGGCTGGCCTCTAATTTCTTTTTTTTTAAATTAAATTAATTTTTAAAAAAAGTGTTCAATTAACATTTCGCTCACTGACCACCCCTCCTGATTGCCCCTCTCACAATCCTTCCTTCATCTCCCCTTTCCCTTCTCCTCTGAGTGGGCGGTGCCTCCCTGGATACTCCCTCCACCCTTGCACTTGAAGTCTCTGTGAGGCTGGGCACTTCCTCTTCCACGGAGGCCAGACGAGGCAGCCCAGCTGGTAGAACATATCCCACATACAGGCAACGGCTTTTGGGAGAGCCCCAGCTCCAGTTGTTTGGGACCCACATTAAGGTCAAGCTGCACATCTGCTACATATGACCCGGGAGGCCTAGGTCCAGCCTATGCGTGTCTGTTGGTTGGTGGTTCAGACCTGACAGCCCCAAGGGGCCAGGCTAGTTGATTCTGTTTGTTTTCCTGTGGCGTTCCTAACCCCTTTCGGGGGCTGAAATCCTTCCTCCAATTCTTCCATAAAAGTCCCCAAGCTCGATCCACTGTTTGGCTGTGGGTGTCTGTAATTTGTCTGAGTCAGTTGCTGGGTGGAGCCTCTCAGAAGACAACATTTTTCTGTCTGCAAACGTAACAGAGTATCATTAATAGAGTTAGGGATTGGTGCTTGCCCATGAGATGGGTCTCAAGTTGGGTTGTGGTTACTGGTTGGCTGTTCCCTCAGTCTTGCTCCCGCCCCTATGCCAGTATTACTTGTAGACGGGATAATTTTGGGTTGAAAGTTTTGTGGGTGGGTTGGTGTCTCTATCATCCCACTGGGGTTCCTGTCTGGCTACAGGAGGTGGCCTCTTCAGGTTACATATCTCCAATGTAGAAAGACACAGCTAAGATCACCCCTCCTGATTCTTGGTCACCTCCCTTGTCCCAGGCCATGTCTCATCTTGGAGATCCCCCCCCCCACTTCCTTACTCACTTCAGTTGTAGATTGCCATTCATTTTCATGGCTATCTAGTAATTTCTCCTGTCCTTGCCCACACCTGATCCTGAATCCCTCATTCCTCTCTCCATCTTCACTCCCTCCCAGTTCCCTCCCTCCGTCTGCCTCTTATGACTATTTTATTCCCCCTTCTAAGTGAGATCCAAGCATCCTCACTTGGGCCTTCTTTCTTGTTTTGCTTTTTTGGGTCTATTGAGTGTAGCATGGGCATCCTGTATATTATGGCTAAAGTAAGTACATACTCACATCCTTTTGGGCCTGCGTTACCCCACTCAGGATGATATTATCAAGTTCCATCCATTTGCCTGCAAAATTCATGATGTCTTGGTTTTTAATAGCTGAATAATATTCCATTACGTAGACGTACCATATTTTCTTTATCTTTTCTTCAATTGAGGGACATCTAGGTTGTTCCCAGTTTCTGGCTATTACAAATAAGGCTGCTGTGAACATAATTGAGCAAGTGTCTTTGTGAGATGTTGGGGTATCTTTTAAGTATATACCCAGGAGTGGTATAGCTGGGTCTTGAGGTAGAACTAGTCCCAGTTTTCTGAGAAACTGCCAAATGGACTTCCAGAGTGTTCAAGTTTGCACTCCCACCAACAAAGGAGGAGTGTTCCCCTTGTTCCACATCCTTGCCAGCATGTGCTATCACTTGAGTTTTTCATCTTAGCCATTCTGATGGGTGTAAGATAGACCCTCATAGTTATTTTGATTTGCATTTCTTTGGTGACTAAAGACTTTGAACATTCCTGGAAGTGTTTCTCAGCCATTGGATATTCCTCTGTTGAGAATTTTGTTTAGTTCTGTACCCCATTTTTAATTGGATTATTTGGGTTGTTAGTGTATAACTTCTTGAATTCCTTATAAATTTTGGATATTAGCTCTGTCAGATGTAGGGTTGCTGAAGATCCTTCCCCAATCTGAGGGCTGCCTAATTGTCCTATGTGACAATGTCCTTTGATTTACAAAAGCTTTGCAGTTTCATGAGGACCCATTTATCACTTGTTGATTTTAGAGCCTGAGCTCTATAAACCACCACAATGTCTTCAAGTACATTTTTGTTTGTTTGTTTGTTTGTTTGTTTGTTTTGAGACAGGATCTTACTATGCAACAGAGGTTGGCCTGGAACTTGGCGTATAGACAAAGGTAGCTTTGAACTCAGAGATCTGCTTTCCACGTACTGAAATTAAAGGTTGTGCTGCCAGGCCTGGCCCAAGTACATTTTATATCAATTTTCTGCTCTGATTCTTAGCTGAAATATTATGTACCTGGTAAAAATGTGACAAGATACGACCAACAATCTTCTTGTGTTTTATTTAGCATATTCAAAACAGTTTGAACTAAATATATGTAATTTGAATCTTCTGTGATTAGGTGTCAAACAAATCTCAAAAGATCACTAAGACTAGAGCTTTATGGACAGGAGAAATAAGTCAGCAGTAAAAAGTACTTCTTGCTCTTATAGTAGACCAGGTTAGGGTTCCCAGCACGACATAGCAGCTCATAACCATATATACCTCCAGTTCCAGGGGTCTGAATGTGCATGATCTCCTGGACTCACACACATACACTCAAATATATATACCAAAAATAAAATGTAATTAAAAAAAAAAAGAAGCAAGCATGTTTATGCTTTATTTGATAAGTATATAATTATTTATCATGAGCTTTGGTAAAAGGTAAAATAACATAGGAGTTAGCCAAATTCTTACTTTTCTAATTAAAATTGAGAACGTTTGCTTTGCAAATTCTCCAATCGTCATATTGGTTACTTTGAGCTTTCTAACTGACCTAAAGTCGGATGTGTGGAAGTGTCAGGCCAGCTTTCCTGGGTGTGATCCAACCGTCTGCCTAGAGACATAACTATGACACATTCCTCAAAGCTTAGCTTGCTGGCTCAATCATACAGGCTTTGAGTTTAAATCCGGAAAGTAAAGAAAACTGGAGATAGTGATCAGCAAGCGACAGGCTGGGATGAGCTGGTCTGTGTAAGCATTGGATTGGCAGAGCAAGAAAATCAAGCAGTACCATCAAATACACGGTGTGTCTTGTTTCTGACCTCAGTAATTTAGGTTGGTTGCTAAACAAAACAAATGCAGCTTCTCTCATGTTCAAAGCACTTCCTCAAAGAAAACAAAGTTAAGTGCCTAATACCAGGCTGATTCTCAGTTTGCCGATGAAGAAGCTGATGAGAGAGTCTAAAAGCTCTGGTGGAGCTTAAACAAAGCTGGGGTTTACAAAGAGACTCCAGGTCCTGTCCCAACCGGGTCACTGTCCTGCAACCTTCTAGCCTGTCCCCGTGAATCAGCAAGAACGCTGGCAGTCTGGATGCCACATGGAAGGAAGCAAGCCTGGAATCTCCAGTCTAGGATTTTTGGCTCAGCGGGAGCTGCACACAGGCTAGCTAAAATCCGGCTGGCTTCAGGTTAACACAGAAGGAAAGGCGTAAAACCCGGACAACAGAGATAGGCTGCTCATAACGTTCTCGGTGCCGCTCTGGAAAATTCAAAACAAAGTTGTATCAAAACAAAGTTGTAAAAGGAAAGATGATCATTTTGGAGCCTTGCTCAGGAATTCAAGGCTTTCCGTTCTGCACTCTTCTCTTCGCAAGGAAAGCCGTCATTTCTGAAAAATATACCCAGTTTAAGGAAGGCTATTCCTAGAGGCAGGCAGCTTTCTGAGGAGATCTTTTGAACATCTGGGTTTTTTCCATTCTGTTTTGCTACTAATTTGCAATGTGGTAATGAAAGAGCCTTGGGAGAAAACACATTGGGAGAAAAATTGTGCCTCAAAAAAAAAAAATTGTAGTTTGTTTTTGTTTTTGTCCCCTCGCCCTTTAAATATACTAGACAGTTTATTGTAGTTTGGCCACAGAGATATTTCTGTGACTGGAATTTTTGCCGTTATGATCAGGCCCACAAGTTTGGTTGCATTCCAACTCTTTAGCGTCACATCCTCTACAGCTTCTCCATCCATACATTAACAGAAGTGAAATAAATTACTAGATAAGGCATTTCCAAAGCAATGCAGAGCACATCTCACATAAATATCAATTACCTTGACTGTTGAGAATAATATCCATTAGGGAACCCATAGATATTACTATTTCCTGCCTAACAATCTTTTTTAAACACACACACACACACACACACACACACACACACACACACACACACACAAAGGAAAGATGCCTATGGAAGACAAGAGGAGTTCGTTCCCCTGAGCCACTTTTCAAAGTTAACTGGAAGCTGTCGGAAGCCAGCATGTCTAAACCAGTGTGGCGCCGTCTTATGAAGCAGGGGGACTAGACAAGTCATGTCCTAGTCTCCCTTTCCACACCCAGAGTGAGGCTGGCTTCTCCAAGTGGGATGACAGAGGCAGCTGAGAAATACTCCTGCTTGTAAGAACTGCCATCTCTCATTGTCCTTATCTTTCTATTTAGACAAGCTAACTTGGAAGCTGAGGGGGGGGGCGTGTCTCTCACCTGGACAAAAGCCTTCTTGGACAGACTAACTTTGCAGAGGTTGCACATAAAGCAGTAACCTCCCTCCCAGAGACTCGAAAGAAGACGAGCTACCGTCGCTTCTGCTGCTGGCCATCTCCCTTTGTGGGTTGCCTATGATATCATTCCTTCTGTTCTACTTGTTGATGAATAGCAAACTTGTGATATCAAAGAGATGGGAGCAGAAGAAATGGCTTCATTGGTAAAGAGCTTACTATAAAAGCATGGGGTGGGGTAGGGGGGGTGGAGAGGGAACTGAGTTCAAGGTCCATCCTCTAAAGCCAGGCTCCTGTTTGAGCCCGTAATCACATTTCAAGGATGATAAGACAGGAAGTTCCCTGGAGTTTTCTATTCAGGTAATCCAGCTGAATCGGCTCACTGAGAGAACCTATCTCCAAAAATCAGATGGAGAATGATCAAGGATAATCTGCTAATCTTTACTTTCTGATCTAGAAATAAGAATTATGAAAAATATTTCAATGGATATTCCTGTCAAGATGACCAATACAGACATACTGTTCAGTTATAAAGTGTTTGCCTAACTTAGCCGAGGCCTTGGGGTCCATCCCCAGAATCACTAAAATGGAAATGCAAGCAAGCAAACAGAGGTCAATGTGGTAGATATACTATCTACCTTCAGAGAATGTGACTGTTTTTCTTCTCAAATTGCCTTTAACCCAGTAGTTCTCAACTTTCTTAATACTGTAACCCTTTAATACAGTCCCTAATGTTTACAGTTCCTAATGGTGTGGTGATCCCCAACCATAAAATTATTTCATTGCTACTTCATGACTGTAATCTTGCTACAGTTATGCATAGTAATGTAAATATCTGTGTTTTCCAATGGGCTTAGGAGAACCCTGTGAAAGGCTCTTTCAGATCTACCAAAGGGTCAGGACCCATGGGTTGTGAACCACGATGTAGAGGGTAGAATGTTCTGATTTGCTCAAAACCCAAGTTTTAGTTGAATACAGTTGTACACGCCGTGTAAGCCCAGCATTGGGAAGGCTGATCCCAAATCTCGAGTTCAAGGACCCCCCCCCCACGCGCCACCCCAGTTGCTTAGTGGAATTCTGTCTCAATGTCAACCCAAACCAAACAAGCAACACAGCCACATTTTAAATAGCACTTTCTTTTTTTTTTTTAACTTTTTTTTCTGTTTATTAGATATTTTCTTCATTTACATTTCACATGTTATCCAGAAATTTTCCCTTACCTTCCCGCATCCCCGCCCTGCTCCCCTACCCACCCCCTCCCACATAATGGCCCTGGCATTCCCCTGTTCTGGGGCATATAGAGTCTGTATGACCAAGGGGCCTCTCCTCCCAATGATGGCCAACTCGGCCATCTCCTTCCATATATGCAGCTAGAGACATGAGCGCAGGGGGAACTAGTTAGTTCATGTTATTCTTCCACCTAGAGGGTTGAAGACCCCTTCCGCTCCTTGGGTACTTTCTCTAGCTCCTACCTTGGGAGTCCTGTGTTCCAACTAATAGCTGACTGTGAGCATCCACTTCTGTGTTTACCAGGCACTGGTATAGCCTCCCACAAGACAGCTATATCGGGTCCCTTTCAGCATTATCTTCCTGGCATATGCTATAGTGTTTATTTTGGTGGCTGATTATGGGAGGGATCCCTGGCAGCCGCCGTCACTTTCTATGTGAATAATCATATAAATACAATCGAAAACCAGGAGTGGCAGCATCCCAGCACTTGAGAAGTGGAGCCCAGAGGACCAGAGTTCAAAGTCATCCTTACTTACATAGCAAGTTCAGGGCCAGCCTGGGCTTCATGTCACCAGTGAACACATACTTTTAAAGTCATGTTCAACACAAGCATTTGAAGCAATGGAATTGATTTCATTCATATTTGTTGACCAGATTCAGGGGTGCTTCTTTCCGTATGCTTCCTTGCTAAGTGTCACAGCATTTGCTAAAATGCTCACAATGAGATGTTTAAGTGCTGACTTCTGTCATGGGACTTGAAGTTTTTAGAGAGTAGATGACTTTCCTGCTTTCCTTTCTGTGTTTTTTATTAACTTTTACCTGGTAAATTCCAAACAAGTAGTTGTGAAATTTAATTTATATGTTGAATTTCTTCCCCTAAATTCGATAGCATCTAAAACTACCTAAAACATTTTCAATATTAATCCTGTGAGTTTATATAGTACTCTTAACCAATTCATCATTGTGATTATCTTGTATTATTATATGCTTGCAATTTTCATATTTGCTAAATGTTGACTTTTTAATATAATATTTATCATTTGTGAATTTCATATATATATATATATTTCATACATATGTTGACTGTATATATTTCCTCTTTCCTCTTTAGTTCTCCAACTCTTCCTAGACTTGCCTGTCCACTTCCCCTCCTCGTTCATGTCTTCTCCCTCCTCCTCCTCCTGTCTCATCTAATTTGTGCTGCCCATAAGTACATAGGTTCGTGAGACCATGCCCTCACCGACTGTAAGTGTATAGGTCTGTGGGGCCGTGCATTCAAGCATAGTACACCTATCAGGGGATGCACACCCTGAGGAAAGCTGGCTCTCTCCCATCCAGTAGGGGTAGAGTCTTGAAAGCCCCTCATTCATCTAGGTTGGAATGTTGACTGACTTGACCTGATGTACATCTTGTACAGGCAACCACAGCTGGTGTGAGCTCATGAATGTCATGGATTTCTGTGTCTAGAGGACACAGCTTCGTCACAGTTCTCCCTGAACTCTGACTCTTATAATTTTTCCACTTCCTCTTTTGTGAAGTTGCTTGAGCTTTGTGAGGAGAAGGTGTGATATAGTTATCCTATTAATGGCTGATCACTCCATAGACGCATCCTCTGTACCAGTTGTGAGTTTCTGAACCAAAAAGCTTCTCTGATGAGGACCAAGAACACAAATCTGAGTATAAAGACAAGTATTTCATGATAATTTGGTACTATGTCCATTGGGCACAGCAATTATATTATCCCACAGAGCTTATGAGTCTTGGCTCCTGGGCCATATCTACAGCACCAGGAATGAAATTGCCTTCTGTGAAATAAGCGATAAATAGATTAAAAAGATGTTTGTTTACCCTCAAAACATCTATGCCACTACAGCACCAGTGGCCATACTTACTAGGGTGGTTGTTTCTGTAGGTTACAGTGTTCACAGGTTGATAAGACAGTCAATAACTTACCCCCATAACAATTTTCATAACACCTTCAGGTAATACAAAAGCTAAAAGAGATGTGTTCCTTTCCTATTGAGCTATAAAATTAAAACAGAGAAGGTGTAAGAAGTGTTTTAAAGATGATTAGTGACAGAGAGTGAGGTAGACATTAGATGAGAGGTCTTGGAATCCTTTTTTCAATGATAGGTACAAAGCCTTCGAGTTGGCACTTATTAAAATGCATTTAGATTGTTTTTGTTCCATAGTATACAAACCACCAAGTAGCAGTTATGCTTCTGGATACTATCTCTGGCAATTGATGTTTTGCTTGTGAAATAGTATTGTAAAAAGGTGCTCAAGTTCTGGTTACTTTAGACTCTTCAGAGAGGCTGTGGACCACAACTGCCTTTTATATCCAGGACTCAAAAGTTCCTTGCACAATAACACTAAGTTCCACAGGAGAAAAGACGCCCCAAAGGAATGGCATTGTTGTCCTGCATTTATTTCTTGAATTTTAAAATTTTGTCTAAACAAACAAACAAAACCAGAACAAACCCTTGTATTGGTCCCATTAAAAGTTTATACTTCTGGAACAGGTAGAAAGGGATTCTGAAGTTGGGTGTGGTAAAGCATGGCCACAGTTGCCATGATTGAGTGGAGAGATACACGAATTCAAGGTCATCCTTAGCAACACTGAAAGCCAGTCCGGGATACATGAGATTCTGTGTCAAAAGCTAGGGAGAAAAAAAGGCAGGGGTAGGGGTACAGGTAATGTTATATATAATGGATCATACTAACCATGACTGGTGAAAGAGAAATTAAATATTTTTTATTACAAGTGCAAACTAGCTTTTTGTTGTTGTTTTCAAGACAAAGTTCTTCTATGTACACTTGGCTGCCCTAGAATTTACTTCATAGACAATACTGACCTAGAACTCACCTGCCTCTGCCTCTTGGGTGCTAGAATTAAAGGTATATGTCACAATGCTTAGCAGTTGTTTAATTTTCTTTTTAAAAAAGTGATTATAAAATTTGGACTGGTTATCATTTGCTTCTGTGGTGTCCAGCTTTTCCTGGTATAGTGTGATGTTGCTTTCTATCTAGAGTCTGAGCTTGCTTTAGTTACTAACTGAGTAGTTACAGGTCCTCCATTAAGAGCCCCAGACTGGGGGGCTGGTGAGATGGCTGACCAGAGTGAGGAGGGTTGACCGGGGAGAAAAAAAAAAGAGTGCCAGACTGTTCTCAGGATGGTATCAAATTAACCCAAGGCTACAGTGCAAAGTGGGAGGTACTCTAATCTTAATTAGAACTATAGCAAATTAACTCATTCAATACCTAAGGCAACAGTGCAGAGTGAGTGGTACTCTAATCTCAATTTGAGGAGAAGCTGAAGCACAGCAATTACAAAATCTATGAAGGATTCCACGTGTAGCAAAGAGTACTGCTAAAAGCAGAGAAGTCACTAGCTGTCATAAGAACTGTGTTCAGGCAAGTTTCTTCTTTGAGCACCGAGATTAATAGGTTGACCAGGCTGACTTTATCTGGTCACTGTGATTACTCTCCATGTAAACATTAATGGATCACCAAGAATACATTTCAGACGGTAACATGGACAATGCCTTGGGCTCCAACCTTAATACAGCATAAGATTGGGTGTGGTGGTACAGGCCTATAATCCTAGCACTTGAGAGGTAGAAACATGCAGATCAGGGAGATCAAGTTTTCCTTAGTTACTTGGTAAGTTCAAGGCCAGGCTGGGATATGTGAGAACCTGTCTCAAAGGGGAGGGGAGACAGAATTCAGCTTCTACTCATACTCAACTTTTATCCCAACAGCACAGCTCTCTGTCTTTTGTGGAATGCACACCACTGAGTGAAGTGAACAATTCCTGGGAGAAAGTGTGCTGCACTTTGGTTTCAGCACCAGTTCTGTGCATGGAGCAAGTAACTCCAAGCACAGGAGACTGCAAAGCCATTTAATCCATCAGGTGTTTCTCAAGACCTACTAGGTCTGGTGGTTCCTCAGAAAATTGGACACAGTACTACTGGAAGATCCAGCAATACCTCTACTGGGTATATACCCAGAAGATGTTCTAACTGGTAATAAGGACACATGCTCCACTATGTTCATAGCAGCCTTATTTATAATAGCCAGAAACTGGAAAGAACCCAGATGTCCCTCAACAGAAGAATGAATACAGAAAATGTGGCACATTTACACAATGGAGTACTACTCAGCTATTAAAAACAATGAATTTATAAAATTCTTAGGCAAATGGATGTAGCTGGAGGATATCATCCTGAGTGAGGTAAACCAATCACAAAAGATATGCACTCACTGATAAGTGGATATTAGCCCAGAAACCTTGAATACCCAAGATACAATTTGCAAAACACAAGAAAATAAAGAAGAAAGAAGACCAATGCATGGATACTTCATTCCTCCCTAGAATAGGGAACAAAATACCCATGGAAGGAGTTACAGAGAAAAAGTTTGGAGCTAAGACGAAAGGATGGACCATCCAGAGACTGCCCCACCCGGGGGTCCATCCCACAATCAGCCACCTAACGCAGACACTATTGCATATGCCAGCAAGATTTTGCTGAAAGGACCCTGATGTAGCTGTTTCTTGCGAGGCTATGCCAGTTCCTGGCAAATACAGAAGTGGATGCTCACAGTTATGTATAGGATGGAACACAGGGCCCCCAATGGAGGAGCTAGAGAAAGTACCCAAGGAGCTTAAGGGGTCTGCAACCCTATAGGTGGAACAACAATATGAACTAATCGGTACCCACAGAGCTCGTGTCTCTAGCTGCATATATAGCAGAAGATGGCCTAGTCGGCCATCATTGGGAAGAGAGGCCCCTTCGTCTTGCAAACTTTATATGCCCTAGTACAGGAGAATGCCAGGACCAAAAAGTGGGAGTGAGTGGGTAGGAAAAAAGGGTGGGGGGAGGGTATAGGGGAATTTTGCGATAGCATTTGAAGTGTAAATGAAGAAAATATCTAAAAAAAAAAAAAGACCTACTAGACATGGCATTGGACTATGTATGCAGATGATGGCAGAATCTTTGCTGATTGTACCATCACATGCAAACAGCAGGAGAAAGGAGCTAGCTGATGCTTCTGTGCTGTGAAAGGCTCTGCCTCACTCCTGTGTCCAGTAGCCCAGTGCTATGCTGAGCTTCTGTTGGGAGACAGACTATGCCATGAATGATGGAGTTTCAGGCTTTGCTATGCCTGGAACATGTTGCTCAGTGGGAGGCAGGCGTCTTGTCTTCTTTTACTCCCATTTGGCCAGAACATCTCATTATGTAAGACAGCCACTGTTTATCTGCACCGTATTTTTACAAGGGTTGTTCTAAGGTTTGGCAGATAGGAGGGAATATTTCATGAAGCAGGGTTTGTAATGAACAAGGCCTTAAATGAAGTTTCTGTAGGACACCTAAAAGGTGTTCATTCTGGAAGATTTAATGTTTTTTTTTTCTTTCTTTATTGTTCACATTCATTGGATTTAGATGAGAGGCCAATGGTGAGCCAGGAACTATTACTACATCTTAATTTATGTTTTAAAGAAACCAAAAATGTATCTTGCTGTTGCTAGAGAATATTAACCTTTATCTCATCTTGGCAAATACTTCTAAAACCTTGTCTGTCATGGAGCAAAACATTGTCTTTAGAAAGTCTCTCCATAGGCCAACCTGAAACCTACAATGTCATTTTAAACGGCTCGTGGCTAACACTGAGATGTTTATGAATGGGGTATTTCATGAAGGTATATTTGGGAAGATGTAATAAAGTGACAAGTGTGCTAAAAATTAGTTCTTTGTTCAAATATTATTTTATTGTTAGCTCTGAAGGCATTGGAATCTAACAGTTACTACATGAAACTGGAAACTAATAAAATGACTTCAAGGCAAATGAGACATCACTTCACACTGAGTTGTTCCAAAGCTGATTGATGTTACTGGTTACAGGAGAACTTTCATTTACTGGGGATCAAACCCAGAGCTTTGCTCATGTTAAAAGAGTATCCTACCTCTGAATTATAACACCAGACCCAGAACTGTTTCATGAACAGACATCTTCACACATTGTATTTAACTCATCACTGCCTGACCAAGCATCTTTTAAAACAAGTAGCATAAGATTGCTTCCCAGCCCCAATTTAGAATAGTAGACTTTCCATTTATAGGAATGGTAGCAGCTGAGACAGAGCTCTAAAGTCAGGCCTGTGTTCTCCCTGTGAGCTTGCCAGGCACTAAGGAACAGTCTTTCTTCAATGTTGGAAGCCCTTTAATTTGTAATAAACTAGGTAGAAATGTCAGCTTCTCTATATACACACACATATACATATACATAAACACACACACACACACACACACACACACACACACACTTTTTAGGGGAGTGGTGGTATGGCCACATAGACACTATACATGTGTTGAGGAATTGAATATGTTAGTACATCTCCATCTCATAATTGAAATTACAATTTCAACATTTTCAAAAAGTTAGTATTTCAAGAAATAATGCAGGCAATCTTTTATAGATTCAGCTGATATAACTGCTTTATGAGAGTTTTTAAGTAAAATGGGATTCATTTTTATCATGAAATTTTATTAACCTCGACCATTTAAAGCAAAACAATAAACACTGAATGGGAAGGGTTTTTAGTAACGTCACTTCGTAGGACAAATTCTTTTCCTGGATGACTGAAACTGGATAAATAAATAGGGAAAAAATACTTTGGTGAGAATTCACATTTTTCCCTTTAGACAGGTTCTTACTAAGTAACTCAAGCTGTCTTTGAACTTGAACTTGTGGATTCTCCAACTTCAGCCTCCAGAGTGAGGATGTAAGCCAACACAGCACAACACAACACAACACAACACAACACAACTAACTATAATGCATTAATCTCTCTCTCTCTCTCTCTTTCTCTCTCTCTCTCTCTTTCTCTCTCTTTCTCTCTCTGTTCCTCTCTCACTTACTGAGGCAGTGTCTCACTCTCCTGTCTAAGCTAGCCCTGACACTTAACAATTATTTTGTCTCCTGTATCAGGTTCCACAGTGCTGGGATTCTAGATGTGGGCCACTGTATCTGACTACATTTGACTTTCTCAGGGCACAGTTATCAGCAGTTTGAAAAGTCACAGTACCATTTAAAGTGTTATAAACAAAACGCTGGCTCAGGATGGCTTTGGTCTATTACGATTTGTGTTTTCATAGTCTTTGAAATATATAAAATATAAACACGTATTACTTATATAGCATCTCTTTAAACACTTTCCACCATTGGCTGGATTCTAAACTTCACTTTTTCAGCAGTTTCCTTCTTTTTTTATTGCTCCTATTTCTTCCCAGATCTCTTTCTCATAGATAAGTAAGTGCAGTATGTAGGTGGAAACAGTTTTCAAGGATGAATGGATTAGAATAACAAGTGTAACATACAAGCTAAAGGCATAGAGTTGGGTGTGGTGGGAAAGCCTGTAATGCCAGGCCTCAAGAAAAGCAGGCAAAATCACAAGTTGAGGCCAGCCTGGGCTATAGAGCAAGCGAGACTTTGTGAAAACTAACTAGGTTAACAACCCTTCCCCACCCACAATCCCTTCCCAAACACACACACACAAACACACACACACACACACACAGAGTGAGAGAGAGAGAAAACTGAGATGAACATAAATTTGTAGGCACACCAAGTTAAGACATAATAATCAATATATCACAAAGTTAAGAAACAAAAACTGTATATTCTAGAAGTCAAAAATCTCTATGTGTGACTAAATACACATGAGCTAGCAATGTAGTATTTATGGCAATACAATCATAATTTAAGTATACAAAGGTAACTAGAACAATAGAAGACAAGTTGGACCTTCCCAGCTGTAAACTCTTCCCACTACTCAGTATGCTTACGGCTTTTGTTAAAGCTATAGAGCTTTGTCCACTTTGGGGCCTGATAAGTGACATTTAGAAGAGTTGAATGAGATGAAATTTAAACACCAAGAATGTTTATTTGTCCAGGAATACTTACAGATGTTGCAGTTATTTACTTTGGAGGAATGGCTAATAAGATGAACGTCTCAAGTTAAACTATACAAGAAAGAGTATACTAATTGTTAAAAAGAAAGAGTTGGTTTTCCTCAGTGTAAGAAACCTGCAGCGCAGAGACAGACTCAGGAGCCGATGCTAGTCATGAGAACCACCGTTCTAGGAGGAAGGGTTGGGAGGGACCCAGAGAAGCACAATAAGGATAATTACAGTTGAGAAACTGTCCTGGGAGAAAAGGCTAAAATAACAATGACATTTCAGCTGGAAGAGAGAAAGCAGCACTTTGTCTCCACGGCTGAAGAGACCAGAGGACATGTTCCACTTTCTTCTTCTCCTGCCAATCACAATATGACTGTGAAAACAAGGGCCACGAACTGATTCTCTACCAAGTCCAGAAACAGAAACAGCCCATGTAGACAAAAAGACTTTCAAATCCACGTGTCCCTTAATGGCATAAATATAAGACTGGAGCTGGAGGACAGTTCCATCTTTGCATTAATGGAAGGTTTTCCTCTTCTCAGAATGGAGGAAGTCCTAGCTCCATAAGGATTTGTTTATGTCCAATCCAGAGGGAGCAGTTATTTACTGCTGTGGCCTCACCATGCATGACTGGTAGAGTATAGGGACTGTCTTAATACTTTGCATTTCTTGTTAAAACCCTTTCTTCAACTGCAAGGGGACTGCCTGGATAGTTCTGGGGAAAAAAGGAGGTCTCTAAAGAAAAATGGTCTTTATTTAACATCCACACAATAAAAGTTAGCACAAATTAGTTAACAATAACAACAACAACCAGAAATGTCTATGCTAGGCATGGTGACATGGGCTCTGTACTGAGGAAACAGGTTAAAAGTCAGCCCTGAAGACTGGAGAGACAGATCAGTGGTTAAGACTGCTTGCTGCTCTTCTAGAGGACGCAAGTTCAGTTCCCAGCACCTATGCCAGATGGCTGTCAACTGCCTATAAGTTCAACTTCAGGTCATCTGACACCCTCTTCTGGACCCCTCAGGTATCCATCCATACATGTGGCATATATTCACACAAATACACACATACACTTAAGATCAAAGAAAAATATAAATGAAACAACCAGCCTGAACATTCTGTTATGACTTTGTCTCAAAAGAGAGAGAGAGAGAAAGAGAGAGAGAGAGACAGAGAGAGAGACAGAGAGACAGAGAGAAAATACAGCACTTGGAGTCATACACACAGACACACAAACACACAAACACACAAACACCAAACCAAACCAAATGCCCCAAACAAGAAGAAAATCACCAAACACACATGGCAAAATAAACTGTAATACTATGTGGTCCTTTCCACACATGAAAGTCCCCAGAAGGAAGTGTTAACCTCCAGTGAGAATTCTCCATTTCTAACCACTGTGGGAAAACAGAAATGGGCTTATAGGTTTGCACCGCAAACCTATTTCCCAAGAAACACCATAAAGTGAAGTCACAGAAAAGTCTACTTAAAATGGCTTATGAGTTCTTTTATATTTAAGTCTTTACAGATTTCTGGGGCTTGCTGAACAACACCAACTCTCTAAGAAGATCTAAGACACTGGCTGGTATTCATACCACATCTTCCAGGGAAAGATGGACTTTACTCAATACCTGGTATTCTCAAGGAATGCCCACGTAAGGGCTATCTGACACCTCAAAGCCGAAGCCAGAAATCTGGAAACCATGCTTTTTGCTTGAAATTTGACATTTAAAACAAACTTGAAATAAATGATATGGGTCAAACTAATAAACGTTAGTGAGGACTGAGTCTGGTTAGGGAAGGTGGCCCTTTGTAGTTCCCATTGATGTTCCTTTAAAAAGATTAGAGCACCCATAACCTTGCAGCCAGATAGCTGTCTACCTACATGACCCTCCTGTAGTTTTCCCTAACCCTAGACTTTACAATTTTTTTTTTCTTTTTCATTGGACATTGAACTTTGCTGGTGAAGTAAGGGAACGAAGGTTGGTGCCAGTACTCGTGGGGATGAGATGTTTTCCTCTTCACAACTTCAGAACAGAAATCCTTTGTGGACAGTGAGTACCCGGGGTCTAGACTGCAGGAAGTAATTTGGTCTTAGCTTAGAAAATAGCCCAGCTAACGTCCTGCCTACAGTCAGACCAGGAGGTCAGAGAAAATAGTTTCCCAGGTCTGATGACAGGTATTAACTGCACTGTTCTGACCCATTTCTTGTGGTGTGTCCCGGTCTTTCTGATGTAACTGTCACCTCCTACTTGTCATCAGGGCTGCACTTCTGCCTTTAGAACAGAAAGAAGTCCTTTCTTTCTCTGGCTGACTTGAGCAATGAATACAAAGAAAGGTTTCAGCCATTCTTCAATGGACAATACACCTCGAGTGCTTTTTCTATAGATTTTTAGAATCACTGGCTGCATAGACTTGGTGGAATGATGCAAGACGCCACCACGAAAGGTTTAATTCATACCTAAAATGTTGCCATTATCCTGGGTAATGATATATAATTAAGTTGCTGACTAGGTTCTCATGCTTTTCTATCCATGATTCATAGGCTGTTGCCAAGAGCAGCGTCGGCAACTGAACTCAAAAACAATTTCGGCAAGAAACTTTATGGGTTGTTTGTCCCAAAAGATCTAGGTAGCCTAGTAGTTCCATTAAGTGCACAAAAACATTTTTGGACTCATCAACGGTCCAAGGGCGACGTGGGTCATGTCGAAAGGTCTTTATAAATACTACAAGGGTATATTCTGTTAATCTCTCTCTCTCTGTCTCTCTGTCTCTCTTTC